>VWYP01030999.1:0-38197 GCA_013400435.1 Pycnonotus jocosus
CATATATATACTTTTATATATATGTGCTTACATAAGATTTGTTCCAAATATATATACATATGTATGTATAAATGTGTGTATATATATATATATATATATATGTATGTATAAATTATTCTGAATTAAAAATACACAGGAAACTGTCCCTTAGAAAATTAAAACCAGTGTTTTCATATGTTGAGTCATTGAATGCTGTTTTTGTAATTACAGGCCCAAATTGCATTTTGTTAAAGGAAAAACACACAAACACCAAAAAACCCCCAAGCAAATACCTAAGCTGAACCTTGCCTTGCAAAGCTTAGAGTTGGGCAAAACTGGGGTTTATATTTTTAATTTTAAATATATTTGAGACTATGTAACATTTTTTGCTACGGTTTTGGAAATTCTAACAATGTATCTGCCAATCACTTGACAAATTCCATGCTGTCATTCTCAGAAATAAAGATTTGAATAGAGGTCCTGCTGAGAATGGTAACTGTTTATGTATGTGCTTGAACATGTGGTGTAAACTGTGATCCTCTGTGTTCAAAGCTCCACAATGTTTGTCTAATCTGATGTTATTCTTCCCAAAAGGAGTGTATTATAGCATCTCATAGATACAGAAGAGATAAGATTCAAAAGACACAAAGGATTACAGTTACACCTATACCATAGTTCACTGACTCCTCGGATTACATCATATTGCAAGAAAAGGTCATCAGAGCCTGGCATGCATTATGATGTTGGGAAACATTGCTGACTTTATTTCACATCTGAAAATGCATTGCAAAATAAGCACTTAATATGAAACAGTGAAAGGGAAACTGTTCCTAGTATATATATTCAGTTTATGTAAGCTGATAAATACATATTGGAGCCTGGTTTTCAATTTGAAAAATGAATGAGAGATTAATTCATAAATAAGTATCCCCATATTTTCTATTTGAAAGGTAAAGATGTGTTAGATGTGTCCATTCAGTTGAGCTTATCAGTGTGTATAGTCATAAAAATGTTCAAAGTTTTCAGGAAGCATAATTGCTATGCATTCGAAACAATTTTTCAGCACATCTTCCTGCAATACAACTTTTGAAATAAAATATACTGGAAAGTAAGTATTCTGAATAAATGCTATCACTTGCCAAATTGTCAATGCTTGCCCTTTATAAATCATGATGTTACTAAATCTGTCATAAGGCAGAGAATACAAGGCTGTATGTATCACTAGCTCAACAATGAGACAACACAGTTATTTACCATGCCTATTGTTTTGCAAGCATGAGATTCTACAATTTTACCAAGATTTGGTTGTTTAACCATTAACTAAGTACATTTGAAAATAAATTGTTGAAATAATTGTGTATCTTTGCTCTGTAGCGTGACTAGTTTCTGATCTGCATTAGGACCACTTCCTCTTGTTCTGATTAAAATATTTTATTTATAGCAGTGATTCTTACAAAATTCTGAAATTATTTATTACAGTGGATAGGAAAGCAAGGCACTGAAATTTTACAAAAAAAATTTTACTGACATGGATAAATACATAAAGATAATAAGTGTTGGACTGAAACTACCAAAATAGTCACTGTTATTAGATACTGGTCTTGCTTAATTTTTTTCTGAAAATTAGGTGTTCTTGTAATGTTATCAAGATTTATAAGTAAAACATGGGAACAATAAGCATTTTTTTACATGAATCACAATGCTACCCAGTAATTTAGACTATTAGCAAACAGTAGGACTTAAGTTCAAGGAACCATTTATACAATATGTATATCTTTATGCCACATCTTGATGGTAGTTCTTGCTTGTGTAGCATTCTGATGTGCCTTGCATCTTCCATGCAGGTATTTACAAAGGTTCCACTGAAAAACAATGAATTCAATTGTAAAACAGAGTATGTTACATATTTTAGGTTTCTTATGAGTCTACTTAATCAACAGATAGTATGAACATAAATTATGGGTTAATGTAAATCATGCCTACTTTGCTATCAATCTGTGTCTAAATTAGTTTCATCATCTTGTCTTTAATAAAACCATGACTTCTTAATTTTGCTTATCAAATTTTACTTCGATGTTTGATCCTGCAATCCCTCTAAAGTTTGAATAGTTCCATAAAACATGTAGCAGAATTAGAACAGAAGTTTCTTTGAAGTGTGAGAAGTGCTTTGTCTTTATAACTGGAGGTTCAGTGAAAAGTAGTGTAGATAATCTTTATGAAAAAATAGTTTAAGACAGACATACTTCTGATTCTGAGCTTTTCCTCCTGTCCCTTAGTGTCTCTTGCAAAGCCAGAAGCTAGACTAGCTGGAGGTGACACTGGGAATACAGATGATATATCATGCTTGCCTAGGGTACCACTATTTGTATTCCCTAACACAGCTGGAAATGTCTTGCTTGTCTGTCAAGTTCTTAAAACATTCTTCTCTGATTTCTAAGCACCAGCAGTTAAGCTTGATGATAATAATGTTAAAGATCCAGAAACAGACCCAATGTTTTGTGAACGAAGATGTAATCAAAATCAAGAAACATGTCTGATAGAAAAAAAAAGAACCTCACTATCACGTCTGATTAATAAATCAACTATATTTTGTCATTGCTTCAATTATTCCTTGGCTTTGTTTTTTTATCTTCCTGGTAGAACTGGCTTTAGAGAGTCTATAGTTTATCTATGATAAACTAGCAGGAGAATAAAGAATGATGAGAAAAAAAACCCCTACATTATTTACATGTTGCGTAAAATTTAAGAGACAAAAATGTTCTAATTCCTATACCTATCATTACTTAGAAAGCATAACATACCAATTGTCACAGCAATGGTATCTCAAAAAGTTAAAATGTTGTTACTTTTGCCTACAGTTAATATATCTGGTATTTATGCCACACGTTGCAGCTGCTTGAATTTGAATCTTCAAAGTACTCTGGCCTAGATAATAGTAATTTTATATGCATTTATTGCAATATAAGCCTTGGTGTTCTGTAAGAGGATCAAAACTTCATGTGCAAACCATTATTAATACTCTTACTTTTCTTTCTTATACTAATCCAGATCACAACTATAAGAACATGATTTTAATATGATCACAATTATAAGATTTTCTTTCAGATATTTCATCTTGTAGATATGGGCTGATTGTGAAATAAATTGAGAGCCTTAACTGGCAGATCAAGACATTTCACTGTGTACATCCAATTATTCCTGTTTAGCATCTGATTAAATCTCTATGATAGGCTTTACCCAATGTGTTGAATGATATTCAGTTGAATTTTATTATTGTGTCCTGCTTCACACAGTATAGCTTCATACATAGCTATAAATGTAACCATCTCATTTACTTTGGCTTCCTAGGATTATTTTAAAATTTCCAAAAACATGTTTAGTCCAAAGTTTGGGCAGACTGGGCAATATCAGATAGCTATCTCTGAATTTGGGATTTCAGGAATGAACATGAACATGTTTTAGCGTACACAAAATATAACAACAACAACAGCAACAATAATATTAATGACAATAATCAGCAGAAGAAGTTCAAATATAATTTCCTTCAGACCTTCTTTTCATACTTAAATGGTCAGTAAATATGAGATCAGTCATATATATCATAATTCTAATAGTCCAATAAATAACTTAGTATCATATATTTCCTACTCTGAGATGATCTTGAAAAAAACAATAGCAGAAAATTGTCATAATTTCTTGTTTTTTAGTACATATCTTAATTTCTATCATTTCAGTAACACCATACTTTTAGAAAATGATCCCTAGAATTTAGTTACTTTGTGTACCTAGTCTATTTTTTATTGAGCTCATAAAAAAACCAAACAAAATATTATTAAGTCCAGCTATCATCAATTTAGGAAGGGATATGACTTCATGCTGGGATTCATTCAACATAATAACAGGCCTTTTATTAAAGGAACATCCTGGAACACTAAGTAAACCACAATGTACAAAAATGCCACAAGGTAAAGAATTCTCTGAAGGTTCCTCTGCAAGCAATTGAGTTGTGGAACTGGCTATCTTTATCCTTGAGACAACATTTATTGCTTTTTGAAACCCTCCAGGAATTGTCACTGGATGTTCACTAGGTATTCCTAACTTGTAAACATGGACACTGTCCTCAGAAATATTTTGTTTCCTTGCAAAAACCCAAATAGTTTGAATATACCCAAGCTTGATCAAATGTCTATGTGAAAACACAGTTTGTACTAGTCTGTGCACAGAGTAATATATCCAGGTATCTTAATTACATAGTGGGGGGAAAGGGATCTGGAAAGTTGAAGGCAAAAAGGTTCTTGTCTTAAATACATTTAGCTGTGCTAGTATATAAAATATAATCCTTCACTTTTTTTTTGTAATATTTTGCAAAAGATTATAAAATTTATATAAGTTAGTTTTAACTTGCATAAGACATTACAACCACTTAATTTCAGCATCTGTTCTTGGTAAGGGTTTACAGGCTGATTCTTTTGCTTTGTGTGTGGGAATTTTTTAATTACTAAAGGAATGTAAGGCTCTTTGTTGAATGAACAAGAATTTTAATCATAGAAGTGTAGAACCATAGAATGGTTTGCATTGAAAGAGGCCTTAAAGATCAACCTCTCTGCCATGGGCAGGGACACTTTCCACTAGACCAGGCTGCTCAAAACCCCATCCAACCTGGCCTCGAACATTTTCAGAGATAGGACATCCACAACTTCTCTGGACAATCTTTTCCTGTGCCTTGCCACCCCCACAGAAAAGAACTTCTTTCTAATTTCTAGTCTAAACCTATTCTCTTTCAGTTTGAAACCATTCCCACTTGTCCTGTCACACTTAATACCCTAGCAAAAAGTCTCTCTCCAACTTTCTTGTAAGTTCCCTTGAGGTACTGAAAGGGCTCAGTTAGTTCACCTCAAAGCCTTGTCTTTTCCAGGCTGAATAATCTCAATTCTCTGAGCCTTTCCTCCTAGGAGAGGTGCCCCATCCCTCTAATCATCTTGGTGGTCCCCTCTGGACTTAGTGCAACAGGTTCATGTCCTTCCTGTGCTGAGAATCCCAGATCTGAATGCAGTATTCCAGGTAGGGTTTCATCAAACAGGCGTACAGGAGGAGAATCCATTCCCTCATCCTGCTGGCCACACTGCTTTGGGTGCAACCCAAATGCAGTTGTCTTTATGGGCTGCAAGTGCACATTGACAGCTCACATGCAGCCTCTCATCCACCAGCACCTCCAAATCCTTCTCAGAAGGGCAGATCTTGATTTTTTCGTCCTCCAGCCTGTATTGATAGTAAGGATTGCCCCAACCCAGGTGCAGCACCTTGCACTTGGTCTTGTTAAAATATCTTGAGATTCTCATGAGCCCACTTTTCAATCTTGTCCAGGTCTCCCTGGATGGCATCCTGACATCCAGGACATGTCAGCTGCACCACTCAGCTTAGTGTTATATGCAAATTTGCTGAAGGTACACTGGATCCCTTTATCTATGTCAGTAATGAAGATATGAAACAACACCTGTCCCAATATGAAGGACACCACCTGTCACTGATGTCCACTGGGGCTCTTAGTGTTGACCATTACCTTCTAGATGCAGCTGTGAAACCGATTCCTTGTCCATCTAACAGTCCATCCACTGAGTCTATTTCTCTCCAATTTAGAGAGAAGCAAGTTGTGAGGGACCATGTCAAAGTCTTTACAGCGGTGCGGATGAATGACATCTGTGGCCCTGCCTTTTTCACTGATGTATTCCCTCCATCATAGAAGTTCAACTAGGTTGGTCAGGAAGGACTTGCTCTTGGTGAAGCCGTGCTGGCTGCCTCCAATTACCTCCCTGTCCTCTATGTGCCTCGGTATAGCTTCTAAGGATCTGTTCTATGATCTTCCTGGGCACAAAGGTCAGGCTTACAGGCTGGTAGTTCCTAGGTCCTACTTTCTACTCTTTTCAAAGATAGGCCCAATCTTTCCCTTTTTCCAGTCACCTGATTATGATGACTTTACAAGATAAAACTTATTACATGTGAGGGATATCGGACCTGACTTCAGAATGGAAGTCATGATTAAACCATTCCATGAAAGGAAAGGATTAACTATGTTTAACCATATCTATTATTTTCACGCATAACCTCATCAAAGATAACATGAAAACAATAAAATTGCAGCATTTTCTTTCTTTTTTTTTTTTTTTTTAGTGTTCTTAATTTGTCTAAAAGAAGCAAAGTCTCTGGTGAAGGTATTGTCTATAGTCAATGCTCTAAGTCTTACCTTGCTTCCAAAGAACTACAAAGAAGTTCCCAAACTGACACATATACTTGCCTTTGTTGAAGGGTTATGGCACTGAAAATTGATGATAATGAAACAAGAATAAAGTGAAAGAGGAATTAAAAAACTTTATGGATGATAGATTTTAATATTTTGTGCTGGAGATATTAAACTCAGATATAAAACTCCAAGCATCCTGAGTTCCAGTTTGAAAAGCTGTTAATTTTTTAATTCCTCCTCTACTATTAGAAGATTGTTTTGGAACCTGATTTCTTTTAAAACTGTAAATCTAATTCCACACACACAAATAAAAGTCTTCATTTAAAGTCCAGTTTACCTCAACACTGTCTTTTAATTTAAGTAACTTTCTTCCCTTTTTGTTCTCTCTATGCTTCTAGGTAATACTCATGACAGCTAACTCTTTCATTAGCTAAGAAAGCTTAGGAAAGTAAGTTTTACTTTTCTCCAAAAGATTTCCAATCACCCTACCAGACTTCTGCAGCAGTTGCTGTTTAAGCTTCTACATGATGGGCAGTACTATTAACCTTTTAGACTTCCAAAATTTTAGGTTAACTTCTCCAAATACAGTCTTATCAGCTTTACTGCAGTACTTTCAGATACAGTTAGTCAATATTATGTTTCTTGCACTGGTAGTCTAGGATTTTCTGTTCTCCTGACTCATCTACTTGCTATTTGATCAAAGTGTTGGCTCTGTTTCCCAGTGAAAAGAATAGCCTTTTCACTGATTTTGTGAAATTTATATATTCTCATATATATTGATGCTATGTGGTTTTCTTTCTATCTATCCGTTGTTTCCCACTTTTACGTTACTTCATTTAAGTAGCATTCTCTAAGCCCAGAAGAAGAGACACCATTTGATTAATTCTAATTTCTCATTCTATTTCTTTTTTAAATTATTCTTATGAGTCACAGCAAGCCTGTCACTAGGAAAAACATGTACATACCCATGGATATTTTGAATTGTCATCTCTACTACTGTTCTTTTTTCTTGTCTTATTGCTGCTTCCAGCAAATTGTTCTTATCTTAACCCATAGTCTCTGCCTCTTGTGCCTTCCATTGGAGGGACAGGAAGGACAGTGGTGTATGATCTTTCAAGCAAGAGTACTATATTGAGGAATACCATTCCTAAATCATGAGAGAGCACCACTAAAGCACTTTCTTTTGCTTCGTTTAATAATTCTTTCTGCACTGTAGTGAAAATTTTCTGGTGACACAGCCAAGGGCTGACCAGCAGTTTCTTTCACACTGACTCTTTTCAGGATGCTTTTCAGCTTCATGTGCAGAGCCTTTGTGATTTTTGATGTGTGGGTGTTTTTGTTACATATTTGTCAGTTCCTTTAAATGAGAAGTTCACTAATTACATGGACCTGTCTATTCTTCAGGTTGGTGCACAACCTCAGCTCTCTCCCTTGCATCCTGCTTCCCATCTGTAGATTGATTTCCCTTCCCTTGTCACTGTGACTATGCTGTGTACAAACTCTTTTCCAGCACCAGCCCTAGCTAATTCCAGCTTTTCCCTTCTGTGCTTAAGAGAGTAGTTCTTTTCCTCTGCTGTTTTGTCTTTGATTTGCAATCTCTTTTTCCTCTCTTCAGTGAGGCACACTAGTTTTTCTATTCTACATTTGCTTTTCTACTAGGCTTCTTCATAGAATCAGAGAAATGCTGGCTGGAATGGGGCTCTGGAGATCATCTAGTCCCAGTGAAGGGATGAGTACTGCCAACTCTAGATCAGGTCACCAAGTTTCCAGCCAAGTTTTGTGAACTTTCAAGGATGGAGAGTCTACTATACCTTTGGGTACCATTCTGCTGATCATTCTGTTTTAGTTTTACTGTTCTGTCTTAGTGGAGAATATTTTTTCTAATATCAAGTCTGAATATCTCAAACCATGATGTGTAGTAATTTCTATGTATAATATCATTTGTCACTGCTGAGAAGTTCCTGGCTCCATTATCCTCAGAACTGTCCTTCATCCAGCTGTGGGCTGCTTACAGATTCCCACCCTTAGACTCCTGTATTCTGGGTTAAGATACTCAGTATCTCCTTTTAGGCTATACTATAGACATATTAATACTATTAATGTTCTTGATACCCTTCTACTGGGCCCTTGTGAGATTTTCAACACCTCTTTTGTGTTAGGCTGGCCAAAACTAAGCCGGTGTAGCATATACCACTTATGAAGAGAGTGTACTGTTAATTCCATTTCTGTTTGATATCCATTGTAACCTCATGGCCTTTCATCTGGGCTGATATTTATTTTGTTGGTTCTAAAATGGTGCTACTTGGTGCAAATGCAGAACTTTGTGTATCTCCTCACTGAACTTGAGGAGGTTTCTGTTGACCTAAACTTCAAATATCTCAGAATCACTCTGGACTAAAGCTCTGGATGGCTAATTTCCATCCTTGTCTCCAGTTTAGTATCTGCAAGTTTACTTTTATCATACTGGTTTTTTGGTCAACCGACTGAACAAGATCAGTCCAGTATTGCTCATTGCTTGCTAGATAAATATTGAGCCATTGATTACAGTCCTTTGAGCCATGAAGTCCAGCCAGTTTTTAACTAGTCTCTTTTCAGACCTCTTTTACCTTGGCATTGTGGTCACATGCTCCCCAAAACCATGCTCTTTTAAAGCAAAGATCAGAACCAATATAAGGTTTCTCATGAGTTCTTATGGCAATGATTTGTTGAGTAGCACACAGCAAAATGAAGTCCCATGTCAGCACTTTGAGGCAGCCCTCTTTACCAAGAAAAAGAAAAGCAAATGGGAAAAAAGAAAAGTCTAAGACTGTTACCATACAGCTCTTAATTTCTCTGCCAAGAAGATCACAACCATACAAAAGCAAATGTTTCACTCTAATACTTTTGTGATGGGAAGCTGCTGAATATTTGCATGTTCCATTGGGTATCAATGCAGCCTGGAAGATGGAAAATAAAAACCTCCCCTCAAAGTATTGCTTCTGATGAATTCCTACAGTTAGAAAAGCCCAACATGTTCGTAAGTCGCAACCAAATTACATACCAGACAAGTGAAATAATTTCTAAACATTTGTCTTTTCAATATTGTTTTCTCCCTCCCTCTCTGGCTCAACCACACACCCCAGTGCGCAGACACTCGCAGATGTCTGAGCCAACCTGCCAGCTGTAGCTTGGGAAGGAGTTCTGCATCAGGATGCTTTCATCTGCCCCACCCTGCCCACAAGGACAGCTGTAGACAAATTAAAATATCTGGCAAACAAGTTTGGATTTCAACGCACTGACTTCTGAAACTTAAACGCATCATGAGGAGAGTTTGTGCCTTCTGCTCAGAGATGCAAGTCCTTACATTTTCATCAGTCAAGCAATCAAAAAGCTCAGAAGACAAAGAACTTATTTTTACCAGCAATCATTAAAGTTGGGTTTGACAATAATGTTTTAAACTCCATTTTGGAGTGTCTTTTAGCTCATGGCAGCTGTCTTGCTGCAGTTTTCAAAGTACAAACCCCTACCAAACTTCTCTCAGCGTGATTTTTTCTCAGAACTGGCCTTAGAGGTACAACCTATCCCTCGTAGATTTCAAAGCTTCAAATACTTATGCATGTATTTGCTTAAAACACATTTAAGTTTACATTATAATGATAATTATAAGATCACAAAGGTTAATTTGAAAACTCTGAGCATTGTATAATTAACTGACTCTAAAATACAACTGCTGTGCTTGTCTGGCGCTTCTGTGTTTTGAAATTCCTGTGATGACATGAAGTCTCTGAATCACAATAACACATTACTTAGCACTGTTGTTCACCCTAATTGCCCTGCTATTGGAATTCACAAAAAAAAATAAAAGCAAGATGTTTCCCTACACTCAAAACATATTCATGGTGGTTTAAGAGAGGCCATTTGACATTTAAATCTCGTTTAGCTCTCATTTGATTTTGCATTTAAGATATCTTGGTTCAGTTGCTTTCTGTGTAAGTGTGATGGGAGCCAGATTGTTCAGTGAGAGCATTTTCTGAAAGTCTACATTGTGCTGGGAGCATGGGATTCCCCTACAGCTTCTCGTGATCTGTACTCAGTGAATTTACAACATTTTATGATTGTCTGTGTTTCAGTTTAATTTTGAAAGATGCCTTTCGCCTCATGCACTCCTACCTTCCACATTATTATTTATGTGCTACATATCCATTTCTTTGCACTTATTGCAATAAATGTCTTTCAGCTTGCCAAATTGATATTGTTATTAAATATGGGGGTTTTTAATTGCTCATATGCTTCTTATCTTTTCTGTCTGAATTTTTTGCACGCTATTTGTCAATTCTAAAAATGTATTAGAAAATCTGTTCAAGTATTTATGAGAGAGGGCAGGTAAAAAACCATTTTTATTCAAAATATTATTTTATGTGCTGTCATAACACCCAAACTGATATATAATTTTTAATGTTTTTGTTGGATTTTCCATATTTTTAATAGTACCTTTATGCACAGGAGAAAGACAAACTATAATATAATTTTAATGTTTTACAGCTTGAATACACTGAGCACCTCTTTTACTGAAATTTTTTATATTTTTAAATGCAATCCATAAACACTGTAACTAAAATATTTCTAATACAGAAATGATATATTTATCTGGATTTTATGGTTGGAACAGCTTTTCCTTTTCTGAAATCTTGATCATATGAAGACAATGTGTTTCTCCTGTGAAATTGTTGCACTTTGTAACAGTGAGATCGCAGTGAGAAAATGGAGTAGTTGTCAGCTACCCAAACCCATAAGCTTTGAATTTTCTGCTTTATTTCATATTGAAAATGAGGATACAAAGCCTTACACTAATATAATGTTAAGTTGACATATTTCAAGTCTTGACAGATAAGCATGAAAGTTAAAATTGAAAATTAATCTTGATCCTTTTCCTGCAGCAAAAGTTTAATTGTGTTTATTATTGCATAATTCTCTTGTAACAATTAGCCCACACATTTTTTTCACTCTTCAACACAGGCCCCAATTCTTCAAATACTCCTTAATGCTACTGAATGCTTCCTGGGATGGCACACAGAATGTAAAGTTAACTACATACACAAATTGTTGCATGGTTAGATATGCACTAACTTCAGTTGGAAAAATTTGGAAACCTAAAGAAACAGCAAAAATAAAAAAGTCATCAATTTTATACATCTTTACAAAATCTGAGTCTACCTGTGTTAATACTTATGAATGGTTCCAGAAGTAATTTGATAAATATTTCCATGGTGATGAACTTCTGCAATCTAACTTTTACCTCAGTGGATTGGTTCTGGTGGCACATCCCTCAGAATGAGGCAGCACCAGAATTGGAGGGAGATGGTGCAGTCTGTGTAGTAAACACACTGATTGTTTTATTCTGGGCTAGTAACATTTTTTTTTCCAGTGCCACTTTGCAGCAAGCAACTTGCAAAATAGTTTGGTGACTGATTTATGTAAGCAGATATATGGAACAATAAATTCTTATTAGCGTATGTTTTTAAACAGGGAAAATATCTGTAATTTCCATAACTCTAATGTTTGAACTTGTATATAACTTTATTCCATTTAGTTTTTTATCTTTGCCATATACTGCAGTTTTGTTTACTTTTAGTGTATTAACAGTCCCTTCAAATTCCTGGTAGAATAGTGAACATTTACAATACCTCAGTCTTGCTATTAGTTCCTAACAAAGAAAGTAAAGTATTTAGCATTTGCTCTGAGAAACACACTGGAGTTAACACATCCTGATTTATTCGTTTCAGCCATTAGCGGCAAAACAAAATAACGTGGAAATGCTTTTGGTATCCTGTGGTTCCTCAATTTGTCTAGTTTCTGTCTTATGATTTATTTTTCCTAGATTCCATTGTCACCAGTCTCAGCGGCACCCTCCCAAATTCTGCAGTGACACTCTGGAGATAGGGAGGGCAGGCACAGCTTCCTCTTGGAGGCAGGAGGTCAGGCAGAGTGCTAGGAGGGCACCTTGGGGTCACAATAATACAGTAGGAGTACAGGGAGTACAGTTAGGTTAGCATATTGTTCTGGTGCTGAGAGCCTTTTTCAAACTCTGATCCATCTTCATCCTGGTAATTAGGTGATCTGCGCTTTCAAAGGAAGTGTTGCTATGAAACACGTTGGCAAATGAAGGCAAATTTGAGGCCTCCTCATTTAAGTGTTGGGCTCATTGTTCTTGGTGGTGTAATTGGTGATCAAGAAGGCAATAAAACGGCATGGCCATTAAACGGCCCGAGCTGAAATTGAAAGGGGAGCATTTATATGGTGCAGGCTGCTGTGTGGAGGCTGTAACTTTCACCCTTACATGAACCAGAGTTTACGTAAAGGCCTGATGGCATGGCTCTTTTTTCACCTCCAGGAGGCGGGGAGAAAAGAAGGGAGGAAGAAAAAAACCCCAAAACCTAAATAGAATTAATGAGCCTTCACACATTGTCCTGTTTCTTTTGTAGTGAAAAAGCTGGGCAAAAATTAAGTTGGATAAGAGAGGGTGGCAAAGAAACACCATTAATATCAGGTTGTAAATTCTACAAAACATTAACTTCATTACATGGCAATTACTGTCTGTAATTGGCAGAACGAAAGATTCCACTTTCTCATCAGTTACTAGTTGTATAGGACTCAGCATTTTTTTTTCTTGGCAAAGGTCACACCACTGCTATAAAGAATACCTTAATGTGAACTAAAAGTAAAACAGGTTCTTTTGTAAATAAGCAAGGGTGTAACTATTAATTGCTGCTAAACATCTCACTGTTATTTTGTAACAAAATGCAGCTCGCAACTTAGAAAGATAACATTAATGATGCAAAAAGGAAAGCTTTTATTATTTCATGACTACTTGGTCCTACTTTGTGAACAGAAGAAAAACATGAGTTAGAAAGGGATAAGACTGTAAGAGAAACAATAGCTCCTTGTGAAAATAAAAGAGAAACAATAGTTGCTTTTGAAAATAACTATCTCAAGAATTTCTTAAAATTAATTTTCAAAGGTGTGGACAGCAAAACTAGTATGCTCTATGAAGAAGAATTCTACCTTTTCTTCAATTTCTATTATTACTACGCCTTTGGATTGACCTTGCTTCTTATTTATCACTTACCTAGTGCATTTATGAAAATATTCCACATATGCTGTAACTGAACTCTATCCTACCTCAGATTTATGTATGTAGCTTCAGCTGAAGTTCATGTCCCTAAGAAACATGTTCAATGTCTAGTGGATTTTTTTAGTCAGCTGTAGAGGAAGACATTTAATCTAAATCAGTCTTGAACTTTTCCAGAGGAAGTTTTTATTTCAAGAATTACATAACAAAGGAATATTATGAGGAAGAGGTCCGTTTTTCATGTAGACATGAAAAAATAAAGTTCTTTTTTTTATTTTTCAATCACAAATGAAGTCAAACAAGAGTCAAAATTTCAGAATTTCTGGTAAGGAATTTCAACCTTCCCCTTAAAACACGATAAATACAGATTGAGGAACCATGACGAATTTTCCTAAAGAAATATTGAATTATATAATTTATTTATTTATTATTAACAGAAAACATTGAAACACCTTGAGAGTCAAGATGTTTTCATTTCAGTTCGTTGGATAGAAAAGGTTCCATCCCTCCTGCACCTCACAGTACTGTAAGGCACGCTCTGGGTTCCCGCTACTCTCTGCTCTTCAAACTCTTCCTCTTTCCACACCAAATGTCATTTCCAGCATGCCAGACAGGGACCCACCAAGAAGCTTTGCCTCTGAGGGGGAAGAGCTTCCGGAGCCTGAGTAGTTGACATAACTTCTTTGAGATGCAGATATTCTATCACAGGCAGATACAATGCTAATGTGAAAATAAAATCAGTTCGGTTTGCTCAATACATTGAAATGATAAAAAATTCATATTGCACTAATTCATAATAAATTCTTTCATATCAGCAGAATAATATTTCCTGATTAAATATTCAATATTTGTAAACAAAATTTTTACACTGAAAGTCACTTAACAATCACTTTCCAAGTAAGTTCTTATTTTGATTGTTTTTACTTAGTTTTGCTCATTATTTTTAATTTGATAAAAGATTTTTCTGATACGCTTCATCAATTACTGTTGGAACTTAGTGACTTTGTAGTTGATATTTTCTCTGTGTTTGTTGCCTGGATTCCTTACTTTTCAAAGTGAAAACTGCAATCTCCCATGACAAAATAGCCAGAAAGGTTCAAGAGCATATCGGTATGACAGAAAAAGGCCACAACAGGAATGCTTTCACCATGTTTAAACTGGTTCAAGGCAGGAAAAGTATAAGATCTCCCTGAGGCTAATAGTCTGTAGTTTGGAATATGTGTAAAAAAGTGTGGATCTGTTTGGGGGTTTTTTTCTGAGAAATATGAAACCCAGTGGTGAAGTGGAAAGGTGGATGAAAGATATCTGAGGAAACCGTCAAGCAAAAAAATGGGGAAAGTAAAATTATTCAAATTATTCACTGCCAGTGAGCCTTTGGTTGTCATGTATACATAGGCCAGATTCTGGCCTGTGTCGAATTGCATTTTGAACTGTATTTGATCACCAAAAAAAGGAATGTATTGACTCAGACCTCTTGAGACATCTTGGCACTTTTTCAACTCATAAGTGTTAAAACAAGTTAAATTGTAATTGGATCACGATGTTTGCTACTACAGCTATACAATGTCTATAGAATTGTACAAGTAATTTTTCTTCATGGGAAACTTGCAAGAGCGGTACATCAGCCTGGTTCTCTGTCAATGGTAGTATCCTCAGCATATGAGAGGAAGGCACCCTGACAGCAGGTCATCAGCTAATTTGATTTTACCTCTGATATTTGCCAAGTCCAGTGGAGGTCCTCAGGTCTCGTGCCACTGTTTGAAGGAAGCCCTTGCTGAAGCAGGAAAGCTGTGCAGTGTGATTCAGTGCCATGCAGTGCAGTGCGATTCAGTGCCATGCAGTGCAGTGCTCTGACTGACCTGAAGATCAGAAAGCAGTAAAGACAGTGTTGCACTCCTCACAGAACAATTAGTACTGCCTAGAAAGGAGATCAATGAATATTCTTCCCTAGAGATGCTCTGTTTGGCAAAAATGTAGCAGCTCTGCCCAGTGGAGTGATGACTTTGCCAGGCTCCCCAAGTCTGCCCCATCAGAGAGCACCACACCACAGGACCCCTACTACACAGGCAGGAGCCAGATCAGCCCTCCTTGGGAGAGGGTTACTGGAGCAAACAAACATGTACAGACAAGGCTGATAGTGCTTTCATCACCGTCAAAATAGGAACAAATTGATGCACTACAACTGAGAAATATGTCCTTTCCTAGTCAATTTTGATGGCCCTTTAGATATAAAAGTTATTTTTGAAAAATGTGGTTAGAATACTGGTTATGAGTGAGAGATATTTTGTGCTGAGGAGAGAAAGTAAGATAAGGACAGAGATTATATTTTTGTCTGGCTTCTATTTTTAGAAAACAATATTCTTCTTTCTTTCTTCTTTACAGAATTATTTCACTATAGAAATACATTTAATATGATCTTTTTATCTTAAATATGTTCCACAGATAGCATTACTGTTTTCAAAAAGACTTTTAGGCTTTAGTCTTCTAGAAGAAGGCTTTAGTCACTTTTAAAATTAGAATAAAGGAACAGGAAAAATTTTGCACAGGACAAATAGTCTATTTTGTTGCTATTAGAAAAGTAGAACTGAAGGCAAATCCACTAGAGATTATCTAAATAACTTCTGTCATAACAGAAGGCAAAGAATTTTAGAAAGGAGGAAGTTTTAAATAGTGTAAAATATAAATTTTTACAATTTAAAGTATGGAAAGACATACAGATTTATTAATGTCTTGGTCTTCTTTCTCATAGACTTTTCTTCCCAGCTGAATTAACAGATCCATCCAGTAACACGCCTGCATTTGGTGCAGTTGTTCTTCACAACACATCCAGCTCCAGTGGAGTTGTCAAAGGTGCTTGGCATACCTGGAGAATGAAGTGACTTTTTCATTCTTTGAGCATGATGATGCTGATTATCATCAGCAATCTTAAACTGCTTCAGCAGCCTGCACCCTGTCTATTTACAGGGAAGAAAGAATCTGTTCTCAGTCTTGTTAAGTCTTTGGCCTCTTTTCTTGGAACACCAGCCAGGACCCATATTCTGACAATTCCTACGTGCTGAAGAGTAAAACTCAAGTTACAACCTGAGTGTTGTCCTGTACATTCCCTCTCAATATATTTTGAGAGATGATGATTTTAATTTGAATTCTGTGTCTGTACAGAATTACAGTTTAAATTACTACAGCTTTTCATCTGTGAACTGCAAAGGTTTTCTGTTTCTTAAGCATGTGAGAGATACCTTTTTTGCAAGGATCTCATACCTATACCTGGCTTTGAATCCATACTTGTTCAGTAACTATGCAATGCATTTTTGTCATTGTCACCAAAGCTTGGTGATAATTTGTCAAAATATATTTGTGGAGTAGGGTGTAAATATAGCAACCTCAGCCTCAGAAAATGCAGCAGTACCTCACATTGAGAAAAAGTCACAGAATTATAGATGTGATGTCATTAATTTAGGTCTAACCAGTCAATTTAAGGAATACCAGAGATGTGGGAAAGGTGGTTTCAGGGGACAGCTCAACTCAAAAGTTTCATCTCAGCTACTTTTTTTTTTTTTAGATGTAGATATCACTAGTATTTTCTGATGAGGCTAGAATTGAGTGACACTTAAAAGAAATCAGTGATTGAAAAGGTTTGCGTCTCTCTTTAGAGTTCTGGGATGTAATAAGATTCATGCCAGTCCTGCAAGTCGCATTTTTCTTTCTCTAGCTGGATGTGGGATTTATTCCAGGCAGAGGCCCAGGGAGTGATATGGCAATCCATCTTAGTATAATTATGTGAGCACTGCCACATAAGATCTGATGCCCTCAGGACAGAGCATGCTTCCAACTGCTTTGTAAAATTATCTTAAATACTTCATCAGGGCAGTTCACATACCAGTTCCATAAGTGCTTCTTTCTAAAGCTTCATGGGGATGTAGGTGAGGGAATTAGTCCACACCAAGCTCATTTTTGGCACATTGAAATACTTGTGTTGGTATGATAAATCTCAGAGGATATATTACATGATGAGATAGGAGTGCAAAGTATAGAGTTTTGGAAGTGTCATAACTTTGCAGCAGATTAACCATTTCCTACTGTTCACATGGAAACATCTTTCCTTACTGAGTCCTACTGTATCCAGCACAGGCCTCCAATTTCCATTCCTTACTGCTTTTCATCTCTTAATCCTATTTACATTTTTCCTCTGAAGTCATATTAACTGTATATCATGTTCTTACTTAAATAGCTGAATTGATTCTGCCTTTGCACTCATGTTTTGAATTTGAGTGCTGCTGTACCTGGCATGTACCTTTTCCAAAGATTTCTGCCTTTCAGATGAAAAACACACCATGAACACCAAGAGACTGCAGAGGAAGTGGCTTGTGTGTGACCAATTTTGAGCCTTTTTTGTAAATTTCACTTCAGACAAGTGAGTGGTCACCAATGGAAAACTTATGGCTACTTGGTGAAACTCACACACACTCTATTGGCATGATTTACACCACTGAATATTCTACATGCTACATTTCCAAGTTTCTAAAAATAGATTTTTTTTTTTACTAGAAGTCATTACAACTTTGAATGAAAATGTAGTATTAAGTATGTTTCCATGAGAATTTATTAAAAAAAAAAATCTCTGAAACATAGAATATTCTTCTGCTACATGGTGTAGAAATTCCCAGCAGACAAGCTAATGGCAAGTTTCCCAGTTTAAGGAGTGATATACCAGACTGATGGTGGTCAGACCAATTTATTAGCATTGACACAAGTTTCTATGCTCTTATCATCAGAATACATATTCCTCCTGATTATTTTCTCAAACCAATTTGACTGTTATCCAAACTGTTGGAATTAGAACAACAGTGGCTCCGATAGAAATTTGCTAATTTCTTCACTAGGTGGGAACCTAAAATCCTGTTCACTATTTCATAGCTACTTTTGTCCTAGGCTTGCAGGGGAATTATGAGAGATGGGGTAACCCTTGGTTGGAATATGGTACTGTAGGCAGAGAAAACCATAATCATCAGGGTCACTGTAATTAATTAATCTGCCAAGAGAACAGAGAGCACAGACATTCATAAGAGCTTTGAAAAAGACCAGACTGCAGCTTGTCCACCAAGGCAAACCTATATTTAACAGAACATTCATGAGATTTAGCCACAATTACCTGAACAATTGCTCTCTATCTGATAACCTGCCTGTCCCTGCATGGCTCAGTGTTGCAAATTCTCTTCTATTTTACAGTGTCCTCACTGAAGTCTGGTTGAGTGGTATTGTGCTTCTTTCATTATAGTCCTTATCACTCAGCTGTTTGCATGCACTCATCTCCTTCAGCTCTTTGCTCAACTTTGCCCTTTGCTCAACTACAAAGCTAGTTTGCTAAGCTTCCCAACTTTGGTGACACTTAAATTGTGTCATTCTCACTGCAAAACCCAATATATAACAAAGAAAATGTCATTATTTAATAACTTTTAGTAACTTGTCTCCAGTCATAAGCAACACCTTTACTGATTCTCTGTTTTACAACTGTGCAACCATTTTGCAACCTCATCCAGCAGAAGAGATTCCCCAGCTGAGACAGCTTTTTCCCTGCCAATGAGGCTGAGGTTTAGGATTGTGAGAAGGCTGGATGTGCTGAGCTATTGTTTTATGCAAGATACGTAACTGTTGAAAGCTGTTAGATTACTTCATTGACTTGAAAGCAACAAAGCCTCATTGTATATTTCTCAGTCTTTCCCCGTAAGTTTTCCTTTCTGTCTTGACACCAATGCTTCCTCTAGTCCCTCCAGCCTCTCCCTTAGTTCACAGGCCACAGACATCCATAACCCTGCACTCCCTACCCTCTCCTTCTCGAGGGCCTTTGTTCAGAAGTGAAACGTGATGAAAAATACAATACCAGTGAAGAGTGCCTCTCTTTGCATTTTAAAGCATCATTTCTTCTGACTTTTATTTAAATGATTTTTTTTAAAGTAAGAATTTAAGGAAGAGAGCTTATGGGTTTGTTTTGAGTCCTCTGAAATGCTAATAATTCTGAATTTTATGTTCTTTAATAAATTTGTGCTTCAATTTTTTGGCTGGCTACAAAAGTAAGGAAAAGATCATGATTTGAGATATAAACACACTCAAGTACTGTCAAGAATGTCATCATTAATCTGAAATAGGGTTTTACAGTAAATAAAAAGACAAAAGAAATAACCTACCCTAATTTCCCCCTCTTTATAAATCAGTTTTCTAAATACTAATGTTACCTTTATTAAAGCTAGAATTTTCATACTGATCTCAAATATATAATCCATGCCTTTTTAGAATATAATGCTTCATGGTAGCTGCTTATGATTTCCCCAGCAAAAACCTCTGGAAATGCCATGTCTACCAATGACAGCATATACTGATAAAAACTCTGATTCTGATGAGTAAATAATCACAAAAATGAGGTATTTATCTTGATAATATGTTGTGTGAGAAATCATTTACTTTAATTGTAAATTTATGAGAATTGTCACTTTATTATTTCTTCCATATGAAATCAAGAAACCCCTTGCTTTGTACCATCACTGGATAAACCTCATAATTATGTCTTAGGAGGAGAAAAATAAATCTCTGACTGTGGTTTAGCAAGCAGGCATAAAGTAGTCAAGTCTATGCAGCAAATTCTTTTTGAACCATAGGGTCATCTGTGTGTCTTCTTTTCAATACAAATCCAAGCTAGCATAATTCCTTTTCTAGTCTAAGTAGCCTAGATAGTAATGCATGTGATTAAAGTTCTTGTTATTTTAGTGAGGAAAACATACTTCATTTACTATATAAGCCATAAGCCAGAAAGTTACATGTTCATATTCCCACATTGTGAGCTCATATTACACAATATACTTACTGTCAGGAATGAAGACAAGATAATTACGGTTTTAAGGAAGCATAAATCCACCCTTTCTGGAGCACAAGTGAGTAATTAAAGAACTTGTAATTGGTTGTTGTATGAAGAGATTTTACAATTATGACATTTACCAGCCAGTTCACATGCCTCTTTCAGAATACAGATGCACTTTTAAAAGAAAAGTTCATTTAGTCACTGGAAACCACCTCAGTGAAGTTCTCTGCTTTTGCCATTCTACTTCTTTACACATCTCTAAAAGTTTTCAAAATTTTGTTTAGGCATAAAATGGGTCTTATTTTCCCTTCTTATAAAGCATTGTCCATGCTAAAGTTGACAACCCCAGAAAGTGAAGTTTGAAGAACATATTTAAAATTATCCAAAAAGGACAAATATTATAATACTTAATACAGGCATTTTATACAGAGCTCAATTATGATACCACTATATTAAAAATTAAAGTGATTGAACCCCCTGAATTTAAAAATATATTTATTTTAATGGATGGGGAGGAAAACTTGGCATATGATTTCTCTCCCATACATGTGTGAAAAAAAGCCAAACAACCTTATCAAATGATTATGTCCAAGCTTTTTGATAACAAGACTCTGCATGAAAAAAGAGCAAAAATTTTATCACATATCAATCATCAAATCATATTTTCTGCCAAGACACCAAATCAAGAAGAGCGCAGCAATATCAAGGATTTTTTTTTTCAGTCAATGATATATTTTGACTAAAACAAACAGCAAATACTTGGAGATACTTTGGTAAATTTAATCTAATTTCATCAAAACATCATATGAAATAGTTATATTTCAGAATTACTTTTAAAATATCTGAAAATATTATTGAAATTAGCATATTTAGGAGAAGAGAAAAACACATAAATATCTGTATAAACCATATATACCCATAGAAGTACACCATTTAAACCTACATAATAGGATGGTCATTTCAGCTTTATCTGCCTTGCTATTTTTTTTATGTATACCCATTTCCTGTAGAATATGGATTATCATCCTCCATTACTATGCAGTTTTATTACTTTTCATCAAAATCAGAGCAAAATGAGGAAAGAAACAACCCCCCACCCCCCAAAACGAAACTAGAATTTTTATTCCTGCCATAGAGTGAAGTTTACTCCAGTCAGGAGTAAATTATTAGGTTGTACAAGTAATCCAAGAGCTTTGTCCATAGAGAAAAACTTACTTCCTAACCTCAGTTCTCTCTGCCTGCATTTATTTGTAGTGTGTTTGCAGTGAGGAACTGGTCTTGGCTGCCTTGGCTACAGCACCATATTAGTAGAGGAACTGGTGTTTACCATAATATATTTTGAAGAAATTTATCCCATTCAAAGATAAGATTTCATTTACAATATCAAAGCAGTATGTCTGCCCGGTGACTGCTCAGACAATCGCCCTCTGGTCCTTAAAGCTGTCCAATGAACTGTGAAGTCTGCTGGATCTGCTGCTTAGGATAAGGTTAAATTGTGTGTGATTTGCTGCTATTTCATATTCTTTCACTAAAATAAAAATATTAAGATTAAGGTTAGGAAATTTCAAGACTCTGCAGTCCAACACTGTATAGTCCATTCTCGCTTTAGAATACAATGGAGATGATGCAGAGATTTTGGTGTATTTTGCCTAGGAAATGAAATCTCAGTGAAGTACTCCAGGAGATGCAGTAAGTACTTCAGGTATCCAGATACAATATTTGTACAAATTCAATGTACTTTAAACTTACTGAAGGGTATTTATGCTTTCTAAACAAACTGTCCTAACAGGCTTAGGGGTCCAGTGTTGTAAAAAATACCTTCCTTGCTTTTCACAGCTTTTACTGTTTGAATATCTAACAGTAAAAGCTGTGAAAAGGAAGGAAGGTATTTTTTTTTCATTTGCCAAATTACTTTAAAGTCACAATATAAAACAAAAACTTAACACTTTCCAGCTGAGGCATGTATAAAGAGGAAGCAGCATATTGGTAGCAGTAGATATTGCCAATGGAAGAGGGGAATGCAATCTGTGAATACATCACTGTGCTCATACTAAGATGCTTTTTTAATGTTATTTACAGAAAAATGAAATTTCTTCAACAACACTTGATCCCCAGAGCTAGCACATCAAAATCTTCCTATCTTCTGTAAGACAAAATCTCTAGAAGAGATTAGAAATGAGAATCTCACAGCCAGATCATGGCAGTGTTTCTTCACACAGTATTGGTTCCAGGCCAGGGCAGGCATTTTTCTGGCTTGCAAGGTGACCACGACAGAGCAGCACTTGGTGACCACTTTTGGCTGGAGAGCCACTCAGCTGGTGGCTGAGTCCTTGAGCCAGTACATGGTGTATTCCCAGCACGGCAGCTGCATCTGAATTGCCCAGGTGATGGAGTTGGCCAGTGCTGGTGCACAGCAGTGGGGTAACCCAGAAAACACACTGTGCAGCCTAGCTCAAGCACTACATCAGTGCTGCTGCATTCCCTGCAGACAGTCACTTGTCTGGCAAAGAAACAAGGTTACAGATATAGAGAAGGGTCTCTAAGTGCTTAAGCTCCAGTTTATGTTATGAACAGCAGCACCACGTAATTCAGAACTGTCCCTGACTATGTCAAAATGTCACTAGTTTCCTAGCATATGAGGCCACAGTGCTGGCATTAGAAATAACATGTTTTTCTTTTGGCCTGAGGGGGAATTGAAATGCCTCTCTAAATAGACCTCACTTCTTGCCATAAACGCTATAGGACACGAGGATTAAAGCTTTTGACTGAAGGCAGCATTCTTTGTGGAATTAAAAAAGAGGAATGGAAGAAAAAAACCAAAAAGAACAGCACTGATGTGCAAGAGTAAAGTTGTGTTCTGTGTCATCCATTGCAGAATGTATAGCAGTTGTGCAGGTTCACCAGCACAGCAAATAGCAATGAGGAAAAGAAATCCAAATTATATGAGTCTTTAAAAATATGGACATGAAATGTGTACCTATATCTATAATATGTATATACACACACATGCATATATATGTTCGTATATACTTGCATGTAATTGGCTAAAATGGAGTGTGTGTCTATATATGTGTATACACATTTTAGCCATCATCCTGACCTTTTCTCCTGCTCATGAGTAAACTTACTATAAAGTTTAGATATTTAAGCCAAAGATTAATTGCAAAGTATCTTTTTTTAAATATCTTTAAAGATTCCTTGATTTTATGCAAACAGAGAGGCAAATTGGGAATAAAAACTCTTTCAAAAAATCAAGAGATGTTTTTGTTATTACAGAGGGTACAAAATTCTGTTCCTCAGAGAATGAGTGAGCCAAGATTCAAATACTTATCCAGTCTGCATATGCCAATAAACCAACTTAATTTTTGAAATATTTTGTGCTTTTGCACTTCTAAGTAAAAAATATTGAGAAAATATTGAACTACATGGCACATTTATGAAAACGTTGTTCACACATATTAGGAATATACCTTACATACATTGCTCTATTAACTTCCTTAGAGAAGTTAATAGCAATGCTACATGGACAGCCTAGAGATCAGTTTAGAGGTCTCCCTATGTTTGAAGAGTATAAAAGGTTGAGCATTTACCTATTCTGTTCTCAGCCTGTGGAAAGACTAACATTTTAAGAAGAAATAGTATTTCCTATCCCTGCTTCCCTGTTGTTCTTATTCAAGAAGAAATCTGTGAACATTTTAAGTCATTCATCCCTTAGTACAGCAAACAGCAATGCTGTTTGCCAAATACTCATTTTTCCTTTAGAAATACCAGTAAGGATGCCCTGTGGGCTTCCTGTGAGCCAGGACTGCTGGGAGCTTTCCTAGGTCCATCAGGGAAGAGCTCATCCCACTGCCTCAGCAAGGAGAAAAGGCAGCAGAAGGAGCACTGAGGCAGACCCTGCCCCAGCCTCCAGCCACTCCCTGGGTAAAAGGGTACCATGACTGCCTGGCATTGCAGAGTTTGGAAACATTTACATGCACTTTGCCAGGGATCCTCTTTGTTCTCAGTCTGATTGAAGCCACATCCACAATAATATAATTATAAAATTAATTATTCTTTGTTGAACTTAATTTGATTGAAGGCTATATAATAGTTTAGGTTTGGATTTGATGCCATTATTTTTCATTAATGAAAGCAGTTTCAAATCTATTCCTTGTAATTTACAACTACTCATTTGTGGGACATGACCACAAGAGTTCTGTAAGCATCAGCTTAATGCCAATTTCTTATTTAAAGGCTGTTTTGCCTTTAAAGTAGAAAGAGAAATTCTCCAGCTGCAGAAAAACACAGTCTATTGACCCTCCAAATCCATGACAGCAATTCAAATGAATGCAGTAAGAAAATAAAAGAAAAATGCCATGGAACTTGGAAATAAGTGTCAAGACTAACAGTCAAGTATTTGTGAAGTTGATACTCAAAGCAAGGGACATGAAAAATGTGGTTCGTGGCCTCTAAATCACTGATTTATGTCTCCCTGAGGCAAGATACTTTGGAAAAAAAAAAAGAAAAAAAAAGAAAAAAAAAGTAAAAATTAGTTCTGAAAGTTACCTATCCAGATCTATCACTTACCTATATGAATGCCATAATTTCCAAAGTTCTGGGTATCCTCATGTCCCACTGACTTCCTTATCAATATGGACAAGTCAGAAGCTTTGAAAAAAGGCAGATCACATATTTAAGAACCAAAGAGTGATTGAAACATATAGACATCTTGCAGACATTCAAGATTAAAACTACTTTAAACATTGTTCTTCAGATCCTGTATTTTTTAATAAAGATGATAGCACAAAGAGAGAGTTGTGAGAGCTTGTTAAACCATACAAATATAAAGTATTAGGCATAAGAATGCTACTCATTATCAGGGAGGAAAAAAAACAGAAACAGAGTGGGGTTTGGAATTTGGAAACTGTAATAATAGTCAATCTCCTATGCCTAATGCTACTTAATCACAAACAACAAAAATAGAAATATACAGTTCCTTTTAGAAAGCTAACAAATATTTCCTGATGTGAACACACTATGAGTCTTGTTAATCACATCCTGATCCATTGCATGCTGTTACATTTAGCAACTGGATTAGGCAAGAGGGAAAAAAAAGAGAAAGTAAAAATCCGATTCGACCCATTCTATCACTCTACTTTTTTTTTTTTTTTTTTCCTGTTAAATTGAGACAAGCAATAAGCAGCAGCGGGTCATCTACTTGACACAAACTTTTAAAGATTGTTATAAGGTTTAAGTGTTCATGTTTACTGTTAATACTGTTAATAAAATCAAAGCAGCTTCTTTGTAACTGTTTTTTTTTGGGTTTTTTTGGGTTTTTTTTTTTTTTTTTTTTTTTTTTTTTTTTTTTTTTTCTTGTGCAATCAGTAAAAGGGGCCAGAACTGTGGCAACTTCTTTTGCATGCACTTTACTGACTCTTTTTCTGGAATCACGTGTGGTAGGATCAGTCCAAATCAAAGTAAATGGAAAACCTGCTCTAATGACTGACTCAAAAATCCTTAGCAGTGCCACAGAAGGTCTCTTATGTTTATAACCTTTTAGTTCCCTGCTCCAGTCAGAGAATAGCTGAGCAGCACAGCTTATTGCCATTGCCATTATTTGTTGCCCATGGATTGCATATGTGAAGTTTCTAATGGGCACAACAGCCCACTTACAGGTAATTAACTTGTGTGGGGTAAGAGTAACTAATTGATAAAAATAGCCAAGAATTCTCCAAAATCAGTAATAAATTCATTAAATTTCTTTAGGAAGTAAAATATAACATAAATAATAGTTTATTCTTTAGCTCCCTCTTCATGCTTAAATCCAACCCTTAATTTCATGTTTGCCATTAAAAAAATGTATTATTCCTTAAAAGCAAATCAATCTACAGTACAACAGATTTCCTATAAGCAGATAGTATTTTGTAAAGAACATCCCAGTGCAAGTCCTCACCCTCACTCATGGCTTCAAGGCCACCAAGCAGCACCACACACAATGTGAGTCAAGGCTCTCACTTCACAGCTGTTCTGAGCCCTGCTGCTGCCAGCACAGCTGGCTCTGTGGAGGACTGAGCTGTGGAAGCTGCACTAGGTTCTCTGCACCAAACAGAAACAGGTGAGGCATTCACTCTGGGTTCTTTGAAATCTAGCCATCCTTGATCTAGATAATTCAGCAAGGAGAAGAATGAGCCTTCTTTTGGATCCCTGGAGTTCCCACATGCTTGTGGCACTTGAGACATACCCCTCAAATGTACTCTTCTTTTGACTGTGCTATACTGAGGGCAGCTCAAAGCTTTGAATTCCTAGGACCAAATTAGCAGCTTTTCAGCACTTTTTATGAGATGAATGCAATTAAAAAATTAGGAAAAAATACAATTATTGGGAAAGAAAAGGAAGAATTACCCTCATCAGAAGGAGTTCCAACGCACCTCCATTCACTGCCGTGCTTGTATTGATCTTTCTTAGAAAAACAGGTACTATGCCCTGGAAAGCAAAAATCCTGACCTTCAGCAAGGACTTGTAGTACAGATGTCACTCAGTGTGGACTTCAGTGTATTGCTGGGGGAAAAAAGGGTTAATGTTTTTATAATCCATGTGAACAGGTGAAGAGCAAGTAGCACAAGAAATTGTTTGCATCTGGCACTGCTTAAGCCTCCTATTAGAATCCTGCACATCGCACAAAAGTGGCAATTTTTAGAAGAGTGTTGAAATTGGAGATGACTCAGAAAAGACTTGCAAAAAATAATTTTATTGCTAATGAAAGAGAAGGTTCAGAGGTGACTTGATTACAATGTATCATTCATGAAGAGAAACAAGGAAGGGTACAAATGAGCTCTTTAATCTGGTGGTGAAAGGCATAAAAAAAATCAATGGCCTGACATGGAAGCCAGACAAACTCTTCATCATTGCAGGTCCATGGGTCACTACAGAATGTCCTTTTATAAAGCAACATGAACTACTGGTCTTGGCAGGGATTAGAGCCTGCACTCAAATGGTTGTTACAGGACTAAGCTAATTATTTCCTTCCCCTGACAACTTAAGCATAGCAGGCAAAGCCCTCTCTTACCATTTGGTCTTCTCACCGACTCGGATACAAGACAAGCAAGTTATTTGTGAGATGTTTTGTGGGTAGGTAGTTCATAAAATCAAACCATCTGCCTGCACATGGGGATGTATATGTGTGACCACCCCTGTCAGAACCTCTGCTTGTTGAACAAAAAGATATTGAGAGAGAATAGCTTCCTATAGGCATCATGATCATGACATTCATGTGGTTACAGAATTGTAAAAATAACCCTTAATTAAATTTTTGCAAGACAGAGATTTCTGCACCTTGAAACTATGTTTTTACTATTTCAATTTTTTTCCTTCTTTTTTCTTTCCCTGATTTCCTGCTCTCACACACAGTGACCCTCCAGCTGTCATGGCAAAGAAAATATTTCAGGAAACCAAGGGATATTCGTGTTCTCTCTCTGGAATGATGAGGTGGTCATATATGACCCTCATTTTCTTACCAGCTTCCTTCAGATTAACTACAAATGGAATAATTCTCCAAGTAACACAGTGAGTCAGAGACGTCCAAAAATGCAGGTTTCTCTAACCTCTTCTCTGAAAAACATCTGTAGGAAATTTTTACTCCATTTGAAACTCATGGCTCCTGGATTGTAGAAATTAAATAATTCCTGTATTTTGGTGGTTTAGAGTCTTTTGCCCTCCTGGATGTTTCGGGGCAGACGCATGAAAGAGACAGAGGCTTCAGACTTCAGTTTCTCCAAGGTCAATCACTTTGTTTATTATTCCTTATCTCATAGTTCTCTCTGTGCCCAGCGAGGTCTGTCTAGAACACCCGCCATGGTACAATCTGCCCGTCCCCCGAGAGGAGGACGCCTTTTATACAGATTATTACCAACATATTGTTTACCATTTCTTACCAATGTCCACCATCCACATCAAACAGATCATACCTACTTGGCCCAATCTCCACAAGCCACATTATGCTAACGTCACATCAGAAAATGGAGGTGAAGAAGAAGAAGAAAAAACCTAGGAAACCGCCCCAAAATCTCCATCTTGGCTCCATCTACTTCTATTATAGAAAACCTAAAACTACATATTTCTCACTCAGTGATAAGCTAAACTACTGTGTTCCACACTCTTGAGATTTGTAATTCATCCCTGCTTTGTGTCATGGTCTGTGACCCCCATGGACAGGGGTAAAAACCCCCCTGTCACCCCCCTGGACAGGGTTGTAAACACCCTGTACTGGGGTAAATCCTTCTTGTTCAGTTCCCAGATTGTCTGATCAAGGTCTCCTGAGCTTCCAGGGCACTCAAAGAGATGCCCTGTGTTCCGACACTGGATGTTATTTCTTCTTTTGGTCATGGATTGTGCTTAGTTGTCTATTGCTTATTGAATTAATTTCCTCCTTGCAGGTGGACAAATATGGACAACATGGCAGTTGTGAAGATTTGCTTTAGAATATCTGTGCAGCTCTAGGAATGGAGCTGCCTGACAAACACAAGGGACTGAAGTGAGTGATTGGTGAAGAAATAATGCTTCGTGGAAGCTGGTGCTAGTGAAAGGAGTAGGTCGCAGGATGTTTGCAGTATAGATTTGTGAGAAGTTTGTGAAAATGGAATCACAAAACTGGGGAATAAAGTTGGAAGAGACCTCTATAGGCCATTAAGTCCTACCTCTTGCTCCAAGGCAGAGACAACATAGATTGCTCAGGTGTTCACATTAAAGGTCTAACTGTGTGTGAAAACCTCCTATTTAAAATAAGAGCTAAAGACTTTTTTTTCTTTCTGACTCTTTTGTAATTGCTCTGAATCTCTGTGGACATAATTCTTCAACTGTTAACTGAAAAGATCAAATTTGTCTTCAAGCTGTTAGAGCTCAGAAGTTTGCTGGATAGTTGTTATTGCCACTACAATGACAATGACCTCCTGATTTAAAGCAAGTCCTTGGTGTTTGAATCCAGGCTGGAAATTCCCGGTGAATTATCTCCTGATATATCTTAGATATATCCAAATAGGATATAATCCAAAAGGATATACATCCCAATGAGACTAGAAGATACTTCTGGATGTCAGAACATGGGATTCCTTCACTCAGGTGAGAAGGCTTTGTGCTGGCAATAGGTGAATGGGCTTTTAAGAGTGTAAGAACATGAGACTGGCAGCAACATGAGTACAGATATTACAGAATTCTTTCTGCAAATGGTGGAGTGGAGGAAAGATACTGGACATTTTGAAAGAGATTCTTCTCTTGCTATCTTCTATATGACCCTGTAATCAGATGGGCAAACACCTTCTGATTCACAGGTCTCTCCCAGATTCTCAATTGCCACAGAAAATCTATCACCTATGAATTTGCATCCTTGAACTTATTTTCACTTCAAGATTTGAGATGCGTTTAACAATTTAACAATGAGTGTGCAAAATCAATTCTGGCATTTTTCACTAGCTGTGGGATAATTTTATTTCAGATGTTTTGGAGATTCTGCATTGAAAGATAGTCCTTCTTACATATTTTTCAGTCTTATATGGGTGTGAAGCCTCATAGCGTAGTCAGTCTGTCAGATTTTAGAAGCTGCTTCATACCATGATCATTCCCATTTCCCTACACTTTTATTTTTGTTAACAGGCCCAGACTATACTATCTCATCAGTTTGGATATGGCTTATAATGGTGAAATTTTGCCTAGCATCAATGGAAAAAATTTGCAGATAAATCTCTGGCATAATGATGTCTACTATTACTCCTGGAACTGATCTACTTCCCTCATTTAGCTTCCCATCTTACTGTGAAGGAATCATGAGGTGTGTAAAGCAATCAGACAGACAGGCAGACACTCTCTTTCCTGTGTTATTTATGTGTTCGTGTCAGTAAGATCAGGGCTTCCTTTCATTCCTTCCTTTAATGTTCTGGTGTCATCAGATTCAAGAGTAGGCAGAATGTCCATGAGCCATGCTGCTTTCTAGTCTCTCTTAATGGGAAGAGAGGATTGCCTTGACTACTGGCAAGCAGGGAGCAGGATGTGCATGAAGCAAAGGGTATTTACTGTTGGGCTGTTATGGAAGGCAACAGCAGAGCTGAGGGAAATGTTTGAGACTGGAAAACAGATTCACCAGAAGGAAGCAGAGACAAAGAATAGTGCTGGTCATCCAGCTCAAGCGAGGATTGAATGATCCCCCCAAATGCTAGAGGGAATCAAGTGTGATGTGTCTCTCTAGAAAATGTTCCTGACTGAGTAGAGAAAAGCCCTGCTGGGCTGTCAGGAAGACTGTCCAGACTGCAGCTGGGGAAGCAGATTGGGTCCCATGTACCCCTCTGAGCCCTTTCACTGGGTGAAAGTGCTACCAGGATAGTCATAACCTGTTTCCAGCTACTTGTTCCTCATTCTTTGATTTCAGCCCATAAGATCTTCCTGCTCCACTCTTTTGAATATTGAGGCTGATAATAAATAGTTGCTGACAAGGATCATGCCAGCTATTCTTCTCTCAAGCAGTTGATTGTTATGGGATGCCAGGAATGCCAAAATGCATTAATAGGTTCAAAAAGGAAAAAATCCAGAGGGAGGAAAAAAACCCCCAAACAAACCAACCAACCAAAAACCAACAACCCCCCACCAAAAAAAAAAAAAACCCACCAAAAAACCCAAAGAAAACCAACCAACCAACCAACCAAGCAACCAAAAGCAATACTCCCCGAAAAAGAAACCAAAAAATCCAAAATGTATCAGAAGACTGAGTGAGAAAAATATTAATTGTTCTGTTTTATTTCTTACACTTTTTTCACTCATAAGGGTGTATTACCATCTGGAATCAGCCTCCAAACGGGTTATAGAGAAACACTTGCTACAACACAGAATATATTTTATTACACGAAACATATTTATTATAATGAGCAGATGATAGTGAATAAGATCTTAAAATACAATGCCCATAGGAGAAAAGAAGGAGAACTCATTTTTAAATATCTGGAGTAAATATAGCAACCTCAATTTTATAACAATGGTGCTTTGCAAATTTAGGGTTGAAAATCTTTGGTAAAGAGATAAAAAAATGTTGAATATTTCTTATGAGTAATATAGCAGTAATACAGATAATGAAAAAATAAAAGGTTAAATCTAATTTTAACAGTGATCATTTCTATTGCCTTTTTAAAAAGAAATAATTCAGGAAGAGTTCTTTTAAATTCCTGGAATTCTTCAGGGTAATGCTTTTGCTCAGAATGATCTGTAGACATTACACAGTTAAAACCAAATACCTGCTCGGAGAAGTAAATTGCTTTAGAATTATGTGAAGAAAGGTCAAAAATGGGAAAAAATAATTTATACTCAGAAAGAAGTAGAATGGAGTCCTACAAGCTAAAACTAGTAGGTAAGCATGTCACTATGTCACTATACTTTGTGTCACAATATATAAAAATAAAAAGTGGATTTTTTTTTTTCTTTTTCCTTAGAAACCACTTTAGGTGCTTTCTGTTACGTCTAAAATTTTTTTACTTGGTGTGTCAATTTTTTGACTTGCTTTTTTTCTTTTTTCTTGTTCCAGTGCATCTGTTCAGCATGCTCTAGGAGCCACCAGTCAAACACCTAGCTAGTCTTTTCATGGTAGTTAGTTAATTAACTTGAAAGCAAATTCTAAAACACCAAAAAACAGATTGAAAGATATTTTGGGCCATTCTAAGAGTGAATGACAAGATTTTGTTTCCAGATGAAATTTGTTCATAAGTACTGTATACTCTATGTGCTGGCTTTCTCAGGCATTGCTGAGAATTATTAATTTCATTTCAGCTGTTCCAGCCTTAATTTTCACAGATATTTTGCCAGTTAGCTGCTGCCTCATAATTCTCCCCTTTCCAGGCGGAAATAAAGTAATTGCTAGCTAAGTTTCCCTCACTGGGCAGCCGACATGAAACTCCCAATATGTGTTCAGTGCTAACAGGAAAATTGCCCCCTTAGTGCTGTGAATGATTTTAACTTTCATATTCCTTCTTTATTTATCATAATATTTGCTCATATTTTTAAAGTAAGCTCAAACATTTGATTCCATCTTTTCTTTTCTCAGTAACAACAGAGCCCTTAGAAAAACAACTCTACAACATAAGAAAAAGGTTCAGTGAGAGCTCACAAGGACTCCATTATCAGGAGACACTTGCAAAAGCCATTTATGTGAGGTGGAAACTTGAATGAGCCTTGCCACCTGAGGATTGTGGGTTACTGTGCATACACTTGGAGTGTTTTCATTAGTTTTATAAAAATAGCTGGGTTTATGATTTTGAATGGGAATAACCAAAAAAGAGAGCATTCTTGCACAAAAGAAAATTTTATTGAGCATGAAAACCACTGAAAGTAAAACTAACTCAGTATGGTTAACCACTGGCTTGCCAGTGCATCTGGTAAAACTAGTCATAAAGGCACGAATCTCACACCTGATTGATGACAGGGAATTCAGATTAGGTTTTCTGGCTCCACTGCTACCCCTAGCTACTGTTTTGTCAGTAAAGTTCCTCTGACAAACTAAATCAGACCAGGGCATGGGGTTGAGCATGCCATCATCTGCAGTATTTACCTTTGAGCTTGCCCTGGCATGAGTTTGACCAGGTCAGCTGGTACTCTTCCAGATACACCCCAAGGCACAATTCTGGAGGCAGCATATGCTGAGGAGATTTTCCAGTGAGAATCTGGGAAGCAACCACCCTGTCTGAGGGAGAGAGGGAGGGAGGGAGGTGATGTGTACAGCTCTGTGGAGGAAAGCTGGCTGTGCTTCCCGGTCTCTGGGCCTGAGGAGGCAGCCACAGGCTCTGAAGCTGGGCTCCTTCACAATAGTCACTGCCAAAGTCTGCCCCTTCAAAGGGTCAGGCACCACTTCTTTTTTTTAAGCCTATCTGAGATGGCAGTTATCATGTGTATAGCGCTTTGTTGTTTTGCTTATTGATACTTACCTGGAATGTGTGAGATTTGGGTTCAATAACCTCATCAGCTCAGCCTCAGGGTATCCAAAACCAACAACTCTTTAATATAAAAGTACAGAAGCTGTTCTTGAAGCGAGGAGTGGAATCTAGGTCTGCCCACTCCCAGATGAGTGCTGTAGGCACTAGGCCACAGACTCATGTTCCCTCTTGCACTCCCTCTTACATCTTCCTTGGATATATTGCATTCTTTCCTCTGCTGACACAGGGTTTCAACAGGAGCAGCCCCCTCCCTTCCCAGCTGTGAGGCTTGTGGTTAATGCAGTCTCCTGAGAGAGGAGAGCTGTGCCTCTTCATCTTTTCAGATGGAGGATATTGACTGAGTCTCAAATACTTCAGCCTCTAAGGAATAAACAGAAAGGGAGGTGATGGCACAGGCATTGCCCTTCTTTAGGAGGGCAGATACTCTTATGGCAGGGGACCCAGCAAATTCCCTGCACACTTTTGTGGTGGCACAGAACTGCTGCTGCTCTCTGGGTGTCTGTCAGAGCATGGCTGCACACACACCTCCTTCTCACATGGGGCAATTTCTGGGTGCTTCTCCCAGGGAACTTTCCAGTCAGGCACAGAATCATCCACTTAACATCACCAGTGGCTGGAAGGTGAATATGGATTTCTGAGGCTGAGGTTTGGATCTGTGCCACATCTGCCCAGGCTCTGCCAGGAGACTTATGACTTAGTGAGGGATTATAGCCCTTCCTCGTTAGGAGGTGGAGAAAAATCTTCACATCCTGGCAAGATGTTCTTGTTGAAGTAGTTCACATTTCTATAAATTTGCCTCTTTCCTTTTTCTTGCTTTGGTTTTGTTTGGGGTTTTTTGGGGGGGGAGGGGAGGTTTTTGTTTTGTTTTGTTTGTTTTGTTTTGTTGGGTTTTTAGTTTTGTTTTTTGAGGTTTTTTGTTTTGTTTGGGGGGATTTTGTTTGAATTTTTTTTTTCTTATATTGTGTTCCTATGAAGGCATCGTTTAACCAAAGAACCTCTAATATCAGATATCTTCTCCTTGTACAAATGCTTGCCACCAAGGATTAGTTCTGTTCTACTTAAACAAATTCTGATTATTTCAAGGCCTGTGAATCTGTTCCACACTGATTTCAACATGGTCAGCTGAGATTAAGTGGTTTAGATTGGTATTTCTTCTCAGATTTCTAGATTTATTTTATATAGTCAGGATGTGAGATTATCATAGTAAGAAATAACAGCTAAGCCTGGTTTTGTTTTGTATTATTTATTCTGTGAAACATAGTCTTGGGGTTTTAGATTAAAATTAACAGAATTCTGCTGTCTGATGGGTTTTCAGGGTTTAACATGAAATTAGTAAGTAACAATGCAGTAGCTGGAAGGGATTCCTGTAAAAAAATTTTCTCACAGAAACTATAATTTAATTGGTCACAGTTAGCTAAGTGCCACAGCATCGAATGGGAACTGAAAGTGAATTGACCTCTTGACCAATCAATTTTCCCTCTGGAGAATGACTTAAAGACAATGTTGATGAGGTGCAGAAAGATTACACTTATGTTATCTCTGACAACAAGGTCTTTCAGTGCAACATATATAATACACAATATAACATAATATATCATATATCATATATCATATATCATATATGTAATAATATGTAATAAAATGTAATATGTAATATAGTAGCAATAGAAACCTATATATTCTCAATAAAACCTAAATTTTGTGTATTTCACTGTGTGTGCTGAATTATATAATTTAATACCTTATATATGCATTTTTAAATGCATAGTGAGTATCTGCAATACATCCTGAGTGTATATTTTATTAGGTTTTTCCTACTTAAAAGCTGATATAACTTCTTCCAGTTAATATACTTGAAAATTATAAATGTTTTACATTTGTTTTATTTTGGAACCGTGCCTACATAGACACAGATATTTCTGTCCTAAATTTCTGTATGCTTTTCATGGTCACAGCACCCATTAACTTGATAACAATGATTTTGAGCATTCTTATTGGATTGCCAAACCTCCTTCTGGTAAGAGGCAGGACTACGACTCTACTTTCTGCTTTAGAAAACCTCACTCTGAACATAGAATCAGCAAGATGCTGAAATGTTTGTTTCCCTGACTATGGGTTTCTCTTAAAAGTACCATGAAGAAAATATCCTGATCTTCTGTACCAATGATTCAGGACCCTTCTTCGCTGTATTTTAAGACACGATGTTTTGACTTAACAACAAAGTACTAAATGTTTACTCCTGCTTTGCGATTCTTTCATGCCCTCTTAGTTCCATCCCCTTCACATGATCTTTAATCTGTAAAAACTTTATGATGAACCACATAAAATCCTTCAGTATGGAAAAGAATGGCTCGTCACAAATGGCAAATTGTTGAAGAGAATGTCTTACTGTGAAAACTTAGAACCTGCAAACAGCACCCAGTTAGTAACTCCTAAGTATTCATATAATTTTTTTCAGAGTGAAATTTATTTCAGAGTTACACTGAAATTTATCTTTGTATTATTCGTGTGTTCACATTCTTTATATGAAGTCAGAGTTTTGTGAATGTTCCTGACTGAAATCTGTATGAAGTATAAAGTATAAATCTGTATAAGGTCCTCAAGGAGACAGATTCAAAATAAAATACTGGTGTTAAACTATATTTTAATTCAGCTCCAGTGAAGCTGAACCAAAGTAAGATGTTTGTGTACTCTTTAAAGGAAAATTGGAAACAGTGTTGGCAGTAAAGTGAATACTACCTCAGTGTCCCATCAAAATGTGCTTTATTCTAAAACTTCCAATTGCTTCCAAAAAGATAACTATAGGAAGAGTGGTGTCAGAAATAAATTTCTGTGTACTTACAGATCTTTAGCATGTCATCAACTGTCTTGGTCAGACATCTTATTTCAACCTGTCTGCTTTCTTTTATTCATTATGTATTTAACATATCTTGAAAATTAGTTTCCTGAGGCTTTTTTTAGTGAAAACTAGTAAAGAAAAAATACAGACTTGGGTTTTGAGAAATGGTTTAATCACATTAAAGTTGATCACACTACTGGATTTTCTTTTCCTCTGGCTTTTTCTGGTTTGCTCTGGCTAACTATTCTCTATCTTGCATTCAAGAGAACATGTGGAGCAGCAATATTATTTGCTTAAAATGTCAGACATAGGATCAAATTCCTTCTTAAAGCAATCTAGTTTTCAGTCCTTACTGTGTACTACTTAGAATTCTACCATGGAAATAACTGGAATACATGATATAGTTGCCATACTTCATCCACCCCAGGAAATTCAGCTTTATTAAATATATCACACTCAGGATAAGGTTTTAAAAAGACCTCAACTCAACCTTGACTCTTTATCTGTACTCTTAGACAAGTCACAAAACTCATTTGAGAACACAATCTATGAAGCATTACATGCAAACCTGGTAGTAGCTGCCTGACTTTTTAGTTGGTTGCATAAACCCACTTGTCTTGACAGGTCTAAATTCATATGTACACTTACTAAAGAGAACCATTTAAAAACTTATTTTAAGAGCATATGCCTAAAAGTGATAGCATATTTGTTTCATGACTTTCATGGTGCTAGAACATGATTATTTTTCTACAGTCGAAACTAATGAATGTATACAATTTATTTCAACTGTAAAAATTGACTTTACTATTGGTCAAGGCCTGTCAATCAAATTGACTTATTATGCACTTAAAACTCATTAGCAGTAGAATACTGTAGTTGTACATTTCAAATGACTGATGACTAGAACTGTGTGAAATTGCTGCTGAATTTGTCAATTATTGTGTGAAATGTTTATTGTAAAGATAGATTTTCACTCAAAAATCATGGCTTTAAAATAATCTCTAACAGTCCAAGGTTACCTCTTGTGATTATGGTATGTCCCTCTTTTGCCCTTTTTTTTTCTGCTCCTTATCCTCCAAAGTCCCAATGGGATTTCTTTGTGTGGCAAGACGAAGGAATAAATTGATTTGCTGAGGGCACCGTGGGACAGCAAAAAACAACTGCTTTTGTATTTGGGGTGCTTGGAAGGCTAACTGGACCAGTGGATCAATCCTGGTGCACACTTTACTGATAAATGACTTTATGTAGTAGAAATCAGAACGGTGAATTTCACTAATGCAGAAAGAGCAGCTGCAAAAAACCTTGTACCTTTGTTCTGCAGCAGCCTTCTTGTCCTTTCTGGTCAGGATGAGTAGAGCAGGGTTTGAACTTTTTACTGAGCTTATGATTAATACAAATTCCAGTGTTTGCCATATTGCCCACTTCACAATTAATTAAATTCCCTTGGAGACAAATTGGAGAAGCATTGTACATCTTGGCCACAGACAGTTTTGTGTGGCCAAAACAGTAACAGTTCCTGTAATTTGTCTATGATATAATGAAATTAAGTGATTTAAATAAATTAAAAATGGACTGGATTCAGCTTTCAGTAATTACAAGTCACTGAAGGACTGATACAGCAGAAAATAGCCTATGTGGCTGCTAGCCCAACCAAGCTCGATGGGACTCTTATGTCTAGCAGGGATGAGCTCAGGCAGCTGAGGAAGCTATGTTCCATCTAGTAGATGTAACATTCTAGGAACTAATGACATGGTTGTCGTCTTCTGAAAAAACTTAATGGTCAGTCGATAACACATAAAGAATGCAGAGGCGTATTCTTGGGAAATTTTCTCAGTAGATCTTCATCCTTATGTTTAGCCAGTTGTTTCCTTCCTTACATTGAGAAGTATGGTTTGGGAAACAACTGTAGAAATCATTGCTGAAGGCATCTGCTTCCAGACAGCAGACAAAAGAAGAATGGTCCCACCCCTTAAAAACAATTTTCCAGTTTGAAAAGGAGATTGATGCTGAGTGTACCAGGAGTGTTTCAACGTGTTGAATCTCCTCCCCCACACACTCATCTGGTAGGCAAGCAATTCTACTTTTCGCATACAATTTTAGCATCCTATAGTATAAAATACCATAAAATACTATAGCTTACACTGAAATTTTTCTGGCAGTGATTATGAACTCTTATTCTGACTGCAAATCTTTTTTTTTTTTTTTTTTTTTTTTTTTTTTTTTTCCAAAATCTGTTCCTTAG
>VWYP01030999.1:38231-62542 GCA_013400435.1 Pycnonotus jocosus
CCACAATACTGATCCTAAGGAAGCCAAAAGTACTAACAGATTCAGAAAGGACACATTTACTCCGAATAAGCAGACTGAAGGACTTGTAAACCTGTTGCATGCACAGGTCCACCTCAGTAAATCACTAGTTTCTGGAGCATGAGTGGGATCATCAACAGAAGTTATCTCAGAATTGGTTCATTTCTTTTCCTGAGCATCCCCAAGCCATTGTCAGAAAGGAGATGCTGCCATGGTCACCAGTCTATCAGACACAACAAGAAAGTTCTGCTGATACCAGGCTCATTGTTATTGCCTTGTTAATAGTTACAAAGGTGAACTACTTTACCACTGTAACATTTATAAGGATGTCAGCTTTAGTATGAGATAGTTATTACTTATTCTGCAGGATCATTCTAAATTTAGAGTTTAGACTAGTTGTCTAAGAATATTTCTTCTTCTGTGAAAAAAAAAAGAACAAAACCAAAAACCAACCCACAAAAATGAGATAAGGAGTTTTGTTTAGATTTCTTTTCAATACATTTAATGAATGTAATGTAACCAAGTAAAAATCTTGTAATAGAGAAATTGTAATTGTCATTATCTGGTAAATTATACTGATGTTTAGTTAAATCTTGTTTAACTAACATGTTTTAGAATAGAAAAATGCATTAGTGAACTCTCTTTCATATTTATTTTTTCAGTTTGTTTTTGACACATTTTTGGGAAGGAACAGGAAGATTCAGAAAGATTTTCAGCATGCCTTGGCTGAATATTAGTTGGATACTGATACCACACCAATTTTTAAGTGAAACACTTGATGAAACCCAACAAAATGTTGGCATATATGACTGTTTACCTCAGCCACAAAAACACTACTCTGCAGAAGAACGAGAAACTGTAGAGTTTCACAAGGTTCTCTATTAAACTCTCAGGTAGAGGTTTATTTTATATATATTATGGTACAAAGCAGTGCTACACCCAAGGACTTAGCTGGTTGAAAATATAAGCACTCAGGCTAATTTATTTTGGGATTATGGGCTTGATTTAAGCAGCTATGTGAAAACCCATGCGCTGTGAATTTGGTGAATCACAGTGATATCCACTTCACCGACAGTAAACAGAACTGCTCAGGATTCTAGGCAAGGAACAGGAGGAACTGAGAAAGTGGAAGCCAGCCCCAGTCCCAGGCAGGGAAAAGGTCTGGGGGTTCTGGTGCTGCTGCTGCCTCATTTCCTTCAATGATGGCACTCCAGGTGGATGCCGTCTGCATGAGCTCTGCTCGTTCCTGGGCCGGGCAATTCGGCACGCAGGAGGATTCTCCCTTTGCAAGGCAAGGGTTGCCCAGCAGCCATGCCAGGACACCTGCCCGGTGTTGCACTGGGAACAGGGACCACCCTGACATATCTGTGCTGTTTTTGGAGGGGAGTCTGCGGCCAGAGCCTCCCGTGCTCGGTGTGCCTGGTAGCCGGGTGCTGCTCCAGACATGCCCAAGCAGGCTGCTGTGGGCTGCCTGCAGGCTGGCCCTAGGCAACCTGGCAGGCAGCAGAGTGCATGGGAGAGTACATGCCAGCCAGCTGCGCAGGTGCACTCCGGAGACTGCTTCCCCCCAGCAGGGTAGGAACAGCTAATGTAGGCAATTATAACAGGAGTGGATCCACACCTTTCTGAAATGAAAATAAAAGACTCGAAGCAAACCTCAGATCTGAAGACTGACCTCTCGTTTCAGACTCTAGCAGGGATGTCTTCCTACCTGCAAAGGATAATCACAACTAGCCAGAGAGAAAAGGTCTGACTGTGATGTTTAATGCCTACCAGGGTCTGGTAGCCTCAAAAACAGGAAAAAAAGAGTAAGAAAGAAGTAATTTTTTCTTTGAAATGAAAACCTCTACCCCAGACCTAAAAAAACAGAGCTAATATTTTATACTGAAATACTCTCATGAGGTGACAGCAAGCTGATTAAAAAATAAAAACTAAAAAAAATCCTCAAACACAACTCAGCTCCCCAACAAATGTATAATATACACATATTTGCCGTTGTTCAAACTTTTGTGTGATTTTCAGTATAGTTCCACTTAAGTTGCTCTAAATGCTTTAAAGCAATAAATCAAAAGTATTTCATCCCACTGAGAGAGTTCTTAACAAAAGAAAGACTAAGGAAATTAAAAAGTGTAACTCTAGGAAAAACACAGACATTACTTGTTACCGGTGCGAGAACAACAAGGGCCTACAAACAAGTACAAATGGCAGCTTTTTGAATAAAAAAACATAATAAGCAATAATCAGTATCTTATAGCATGATAGCCAAAGGCAGTGACATTTGAACAGCATGTCTTCTCTAAGCTTAGCTAGCTTGGTAGTGCATATCTGCAAGTGCTTAGGCATGTTAACATAAACCCTCATTAGACAGGATTAGGCAAGAAACAGTGACAAACAGGGTGGACACTAACCCTCTAAGGAACCAATTCAGGCACTACACACTAATTATCCTTTTAAATTGCTTTAGGATTCAGGGAATGAATATCAGTGTATGTGTATATGACTACATGGGGAATTGCGTTTTACATACTACAACCTGTTTGTATTTTGCAACAGTTTTAAAGTTATTTCTTCCCCACAATCCACTGTCAAAACCTAAAAGTATTTATTCTTATGAATTCCGGGGTAATGATGAATTAAATGACCATATTTAGATATTTTACCTTGCTCAGGAGAAAACGTCCAGGAACTACTTCCTATAAGTGCCTAGTAGCAATCCATTATGGAAAAGCAGTTTAGAAACAGCAATAGCCCCAGGTTCAAATAATGTGAAGTTCAGTACCTTTCTCTGTAGACTCCATTACCAGAAATGCCAGGTAAGGATGACTTAAAGAAAAGATGGAAGCAATTGCTGACTCAGTGAATTGTATTTTGACTTTTGTTTGTTGATTCCTTACCTTCTCTTCAGGTGTCGAATTTATTATTTATTATTTGTAGTTATTGAAGTTATTTGTTTTTATTGCAGTTATTTGTTTTTATTGCAGTTATTTGTTAAATTTGCCTCTAATATTTTTCTGCAAAGTAGAATTAACCCTCCTAGAGTTAGAAGGATTAGTGAAATGGTTAGAAATAACCCTCCTAAATTAACCCTCCTAAAGTTCTCAAACTATCTTGTTGTCATGAAGGTAATCTATCACAACAAACCACAGTCATATTCTGGATCTATAGTGTTGATTAGCTGATATTTCTTTTTAAAGCAAATAAATAGAAAAACTTTGGTTATACTGATGGTCAATATCTCATACAAATTTTATTAAAAGAATGTGATTAAAAAAAAATGATAGAAAAGTGATGGTGATAGAAAGGTGTTAAAATAATGAATTCTTCCTCTAGGTACTTGACAAAGCCTTGTTTTTACATTTATTGGCTTTTTATATTTCCCTTTTACCACAGAATTAAAAAAAAAAAAAATCAGAGCTAGGTTATTTTGTGAATCTCATTTTGTGAATGCCATTTTATCACAAGTGTTAACAAAACAAATTTTAAGTGTACACTTTGGCAGGGAAAGTTAATAGGGGCTTTGCTTTTAAGCAAAGCTTAAAATGTTTTAAAGCATTTTACTCTGGAGAAATACACTTTACTGTTGTCTTATTTGACTTATTTGAACAGTAAAAAATAGTGCAACAAAAAAGCTTTTACATCTAAAAGTAAAGTTAAGCAATTAATAATAATATTACTAAAATATGGCATCACTTTTTTATTGTGTAACAATGAAACATTTCAAAGTGCTTGCAAATACATGAGTTTGATCTTCATTTTTTTGTTACTAATTTTCATGTCAAATTTTCAAAGAACACTTATTTTGGTTGATAAATATGAGTGACAATATTTTTGTGCGCTATTTGACTAATTTTATAAATGTAATTTCAGTGTAGATCCGCATTTCTTACAGACAAAGAATTAATCAGAACTGGACACAAAAATCTTGTACGCTCATTTTTGACTCCATTGATATGAATGAAATTCTAATCTGTTCACATCTGACATCAGTGTTATTTCAGATTTATCTTTTACAAAATTCATACCCTAAGCTGAAAGAAAAAGCATTGAGAAGGTTCCTTCTTTCAAAATCTGTTCTTTCAGTCAGCAAATGAATTTTAAAAATTTATCTCTCTTACTCTTTCCGAGTTAAGTAATGAATTTGACTTCATGGACCAGAAATTTAACAGAAATAAAATAGTAGCAAGGTATACACAGAATCCAGATGTATACAGAGAAACACAATCTCTTTTACTTCAACCCAGTAGCTAGGAGGTAAAAAGGCATTTATTAGCACTGACTGTAGAAGGCATGGCCCTTAGTCTAGCATCTGTAGGAATATTATGCATGACCATATCTGTGGGAGAGAAGAGAATCAGGATTAAAACGTGGATGGAAAGGTGGTTGAAAATGAAAGAAGAAAAATGCAGAATGCCCTTTGGTAGAATCCATTATCCTAAACCCCAGTCTTGGGAACATGAGAACACCCTTGGCATAAACATTTGTGTTGAGGTCAAGTGGGATTAGAAGAATATATAGTTGGATGCCTGAGGCTATGTCACAAAAAGAAAATATTAATTAAAAAAACAAGCTAGAGATTTTACTTGCCCTCAAACTACATTTTCTTTTAATACATTCTTTAGCTTTTTACAGTCAGTGGACTTGATTTTGATCTCGCTCATATTGGTTTAAATCAGAATAAGTCGGTATAAACCAGCCCATTGTTCTGGTATCAAATCAACCTAAACAAGGGGAGTCTCATACTTGAAGTGTGTTGCTTCAGTGCAGCTGGTTAAAAGAAGGCTGCACTTGCATTTAGTGTAAATTAGGATTTAATAGCACTAATCTGCCATGTGAAAAAGAGGCTGTTTGTAGGGCTGAGTTTCATAAAGGGCATGGTTTGGATTCAGGGCTGAGGCCTCTGGATCCCTGGGAGTGCTTGTAGCATGGAAGTCACCTCCAGGGCTTACCTGAGGCTTCAGGACAGGTTAACAATAGCAGGTGGGCATGTGCTAAACCTTAAGAATTTACTTACTAGAGGACTTCTTCCCACTTTGAAGCTAAGATTTTCATGAATCAAGCCCGCAGTGTTCAGTTAGAAACTCTGCTGAAGACAATGGCAACCTTTGATTTCATCACTGTCTGTCTAAATTAGGAAAAGATGTTGCTTATCTGACCTGACCTTTTCCTAATCTACATGTGATAACAGTTACACATTTTCTCAGATGAGTTGGTCAAGATCAGTTAACCACCTGGCCTCAGCTCTGCTGCCACAGAACTCCTTATTTTCTCAATTCCAAGATATGCTGCTGTGTGTTTGTGCTGGCTGCTTAGGAGAGGCTTTAAAGAGCCACAGCAGCTAAAACAACAGATCCTCAGGACTTGAAGGCTCCGGAGTGAACAGAAACAAATTAAGCTGCTGTGGGAGTTGCACCAGGATAGGTCAAGGAACCAACACTGCTTGCTAAAGAGGGAGAAGAAAAGACGAGAAGAATACCTTGATCAGAGACTTGTATCTGTTTACTTATTAAAGTTGAAAAAAGTATATTTCTATGAAAATGTAAAAATATATTTTTTTTGGTTTACAGTGTGATGTCAAAATATAAGGAGTTTTTATTGCTGTATTACTAAACAAAATTTTAGCCCATACCCTGCAAAAATATGCTTCCATTTTGTACCTGCTTAAAACAACATCATCCGGTCTTTCCATCTGTTTAAGAATTTGCCTTATATTTCATAATGATTATTGGGAATAATAGAAAAATGCATTCTTTTAACATTTTGTAGATTGTGCCAACTTATTTTAATGATAAAGTATAATGATGCATCATTGGCTGATGAAGGGACTGCCTCAGGAGGAGCAACGAAAGAAAAGAAAAGATTTCAGTGCATTCTTACCCCACTTCCATTAAACAGGTTTGGAGTAAATTCAACTTGAGTGTCATTAGTTGAAAAAAGCTCATATTTTCAAGCTAGAGAAAGTATAGTGCATTAAATAGATTAGTTGATCATTATTTAGAAACCAAATTGCTCAATAAACACTTCATTTTCCTAACAGAACTGATATTCAACTTGGCAATTTGTATAAACAATATGTATGTTCCTAATGTATATGTTTATCCACAATAGTAAACATAAGCAACCTTTTGCCTATCATATAATGCCCCTAAAGGCATTATGGGTTAACAGTGATTTAATCCCCTTATGCATGCATAATATGACAAGCTTTGCATAAATGATAATAAATAATTGGTATATATAAATAATTCATCATTTATTTTTGCAGTAGAAATAGAATTCGTAGACATATTTTAAACAAAGGGAATAGCAAACATGATCTCAATCAGAAAAAGGGTTAAATCACATTACACAAAACAATGTTTCAAATAATCAAGACTCATGCATGCAACATATTTTTTCATTTTTTTCATTCTAGCATATTATACTGCCAACTTGTTCTCAAGTATGGAACAATACATATTTAGCACTATCACAAAATAATGTAAGAAATAAATGCTATATTGGGCATTTGATCCAAAACAAGAGGGAATAATATGTTGGAAAAAATAAATGTATATACTGTGCTCTCTAGAAAATTGGACATTTTGGTGGATTTTATTTTTTACCCTGGAAACAGTTCTGATGTTTTGGGAAGATCTCTCTAGCCCATCCAGTGCAGCTAATAGCTGAAAAAATTCTAAAATGTAATTTTTTAAAATAGTAATTTATTATTTAAAAACATTTCTGTGATTGCACAATAAATTGTTAATTAGAGTATTTTTTTCATGACATAATATCCTAAAAAGGGAAAAAAATTACAGTGCTACACTAAATAGGGAATAGTTTTAATAGTTAAGAGTCATTAAGATTTCAGGATTCAATGAGTACAGCCACGAATTACCTTTAAGAATGTAATGCCATCCTTATTCAGCAAGGCAGTCAAATATGCACTTAAGTTAAGCACATGCATCAATCTCATTGACTTTACATTATTCTCTCCAGAGTATATTTCTTTTCATTAGGAAGACACTGGCTCTTAACTACCATCAAACTGCCGACTCAACTTGCTTCAATAAGTCCCTGTGAAGCTCTTCAAAGTCTTCTCTAATTTTGACCAATATAAAGAGCACTGCCATTTGCAAATGTTGGCATGTCATTTCTTAACCCTTTCTACTGAAAATTGTGTTTGTAGATATAAATATACATATGCATATACATATACATATATATATATATATATCAAGTAGGAGTGATCACAGTATATAAAGAGATTAAAAATCCTGTGACAAATGAAAGCATCTCAGATTACTGTGCTTGCTTTTCCCACTGATATTAAATACTGTTGGTTAAGGAAGTGTGAGATACCTAGCTGTTATTACTCTCTACCAAAAAAACACCATTATTCCTAGATTCTGACTTTAATTATTTTCAAAGCAAAAGCAGAACATGACCTCATGGCTGCTTAAATATCATAAAACAATGTTAGCTACTTTGAAAGTGCAAGTTAATATGTTTCTGTTATTTCCTTGTAAAGTAGAGAATTGTGATGTGCACAAATTCGCCTTTGTTACTATCATGTCATGGCCACTCAGTCGTTTCATTATACATTATTCATTACTTTTCATTAGTTTCAACCAATTTCCTGATATTAATTCATAAATCCCAGAAATTTCCCTACTTCCCATTTAAAATTAGATAAGAACTCTTGATACTATCTGATATAGTCACAAATTTAAATAAAATATTGCCTTTTTTGTTTTTGTTTTGCTAGCAGCTCACCTAGAATTTAAATGTTTTGGTTTATTATTTTTCTTGAACCTCTCTCGTGACACTGCAGCATCTGACTATGCCCTAAAAGACATAAGACTTAAAAACCTTCTTGCTTAAATCCAACATATTGAGTCTCAACATTCCTTCTCATTTGCCATCTGACCCCAGAGCCATCCAAAATCTATAAGTTTGTTTTTTCTTATGAGTTCAGCTGCCTTCACATCGAACTGCCTGTCCCTGGGCCCTGCAAGAACTGACTCTTCTCAGGGGATTCCCCAGCAGTTTAGGCACTCAGGTAATATTGGAGAGCTTTCAGGCTCATATTTCCTTCACCTACTGCACCCAGAGTGGAGACATTTTTTCTGCAACATGTGATGGTTTGTCCCACTTTGCAAAGGGGCAGAAATGCAACAAACTGCAATCAGTGCCTGTTATCCAACAGCCCTGTAATCAGGGCATACACACAGGATGTAGGGCACCTGTGTTTCATTTCTTCCTTCTCTTGTGGAACAAAGAGATGATTTATGTGCAGAAGCCGTGGTTTTGATTCTTTGTGCTGCATATCGTGAGGTGTGGGGTAACAGATTATTTCAGTAATCAGAAATGGTGAAATCACAGTTCTGAGGGAAAACAATTTCAAATTTGGCTCCCAATCTCTGATGCAGTGCACGTTTCACTGTTCATACAAAACAGTGATTGGATGGGGGGTGTGACCTGCTCATGCTGTCGTGCTTTGCAGCCTGTCTGTGCCTGTGCACTCACCTGAGCATTGAAAAATGGAAGATCATATCCCTTCATTTCCAGGAAAGGACTGGGATTGCATCCTGTTCCTTGAGTTGTGTGGAACAAACATTAATGAGAAATCTTTTTCCTGAGATTTTACTGGGATCAGTTCTCTAAGACAGGGCACCACTGCACCAAACCAGGGCCAATGCCAGTGCACAAAATGTTCCAGGCATGGTGCATCGAGGAGTGCAGGTGGTAGAACCAAAGCAATGAAGGTTTGTATGGGTGCAGCTCCCCAGCATTTTGAAACTTAAAAAATATACCTACTCCTCCTTCCATCTTCAAGGTCTTTCCTTCTGGTGAACTGCAGGTTCAACTCTCTAACATGATAGAAAATACCTGTCTTTTTCCTTTCCTTGGGGAGTTAGTTCCCTGCCAGGCAGTGAAATCAGTGAGCTCAATACTTGCTCAAACATCACAGTGCAAAGGATGGGGCTGCAGAGTGTGTACAAGCAAGCAGAGGAGAAAAAAGGGTGAGATAGCTGTTAGATCAACCCAGCAAATATTCCTTATCTTCACCCTGAGGTCAAGGCACAACCTGTTCTCAGTGTCTCCTGTTGACAAAGGGAAGGAGTTACTTGCCAGCAGGGTGTTACTTCCATTAAAATAAAAGTTGAAGAATAGCAGAAGTTTCTGCTCCTGATATACCCCAACTTTGCAAGAACAATGTCTTGATTTTTAAAAAGGAAAATTAATTTTAACTTGAAATCTGGGTAAAGTTATTCAATTCAGTTATCTGTATCAAAAGTTACCTAAACAACATTCTATTAATTATATCTATATGTTAACCTTCAATATAATTAGTAGTAGCTGCTAATATCTTTGCTTTCTCTGGATATCTTTGCTCTAAGAAGAGGAAAATAAGTAACACTTTAAATAAGGTCATTAAAATTATGTGCAAAGAGAAAAACCTTAGTGAATATCTAATTTGAATGTTCTCTTAAACTGATCACTTCTTGAGTGGGTTATTTTTTTTTTCCCTTGAGGTATGCTGAATAAAAATATTCAATAACAAATACCCAAGCCTTGCGGCAATAAGTAAGAGCACACATGTAGGTTAGCATTTGGCCTCCACAGTGGCTTTTCCCTTCAAGTATTATTTCTGTTTTAGCTATTTAAAAAATCCAATGCAATCATGGACACCACTTACAACCCGCACAGTGGAAATTAGAGCCTTTTAGGGAAAAGATATTTGGCTGATAAAAACCTAGCTCCTTAAACTTTGGTGCGACATAATATTTCTTTTGGCAAGGGGTCACTGGTGCTCAGCATACATCATCACTAACTTATTAGATCTTGAGGCAATTAGCTGAAAACAAACAGAAGAGACAAGCCCTGTATTGAGCTATAGAAACCAGAAGAAAATAGCCCATGGCACTCCATTATTCCAGAGCTTCATCAAAGGCTGTACACTGGCTGCCGTTTAAAGAAAGGAGAGTATTGTTTTCATGTAACAGCTATACAGTATTGGGACTTTACCTTGTTATTTTTCTCCTGCTTCAAGTTACATCCAAACTTGCCCTATAATAGGGCAGTGGAAAGAACTTCTCAGTTTCTACCTAAAACAGTATATACAATGTGTTTCTTGATTAGCTAAGGATTAAAAATCCAATTAGATCCTCCCTTTTCATGGGAAATCACATGAGGAATTTTGAGAAATATTACTGAAAACCACTGTGTAATGTGATTGACTATGAAAACATGCGACAAAGAAAGAACTAATATCTAAGAAACCCATGGAATCATCTAAGCAAACTGACCTTTACCTTTTGCAATGTAAACATGTATTTCTGAATTGCAGAAATTAGTTGAGAGATATATTTCACTAGTTTCAATTAGAAATTACTTTGGTTTTTTTCCCTACAGAAAAAGATAACCATTTAAGAGAAAATATGTATTACTGTAAGCATGACCCAGGTAAAAGTTATCATAAGCCTACAAATAATTTTGTAGTTTTTTCAGTAATGTGCCACACAGAGTGCTAAATATCGTGCTAAATAACAGCATGTGGCTTCACTTGTAAATAGTAAATAAGAATTATGATGCAAAAAAGTGTGATTCTTATTTAAAAAAAACCACTTTTTACTGAATGAAAACTTAGTTCATTGTTTTCAGAGAAGGAAAGTGATTCTTAGAGGTACCTGGCTGTATTTGACACTTGTTTCTTTTGTGGCTGTTTAATAAGCACTCCTCTGTGTACACCGATTGAACAATACAAGAATCTTGCATACTACTGGTTTACTTTAGGCACAGCAAATCTCTGAATTAATTTGCATTTTAAGAAGCTACATGTTTTAGGTTAAAGTTTTATAACACTTAATGTAAATTTCAGGAAAATCTTTTATTGAGAGCACTGAAAGTATTTTAAATATACAGAATGCCAATATTACCTTCCTTATATCTCTTTTTCCCCTCACTTCTCCACCCAGAATGAAAACAAACCAAGCCACTCCAAACACATAAACTGAGAATCTTGATGATATAAAGTCCTTCTTTGTATCAGTGTTGAATTCTGAACTTAGACCCTATAAAATCTGTCTCTGAAGGCTTGTAACTTGTATGATGGTATAGGGTATAGTATGAACAGCAGTGCCATCGTTTTACCCCCTTCCCCACCTTCCCCTAGCTTAATGATCAAATGATTTGTAGACTACCTTGCTCCTGGTGTAGGGTTTACCTCAAAGCATTCTGCACTCTCTTGGCTTCTGGATTCAGCAAGTGAGGCAATTAATAAGTACTGTTCTTAATTATGCTGAAAAGCTACGAAGAGATTAAAAGTAGGTAGAGCAGAAAAGGCCATCACAGTGGTATTTATTTCAGGATGTCTCATCTCTATTTCACTTCTGAGACAACACTGAGGTTATAAATACTTTTCCATGTTCTGTATTTAAAAAGAAAAAGCCAATTCCTTTCTCGTATGGGAATGTAGAGAGAGACCTAATTGATAAAAAAAGACATTGCTGAACACAGAGTATGACTTTTAGCCTTCTTTGTAACTAATATTTGGAGAAATTGCAGTGGTTAAAACAAAGCTAAAGAGGATGAAACAGCTGTTAAAATTATTAGCCTATATTTATTTTAAAACACAGTTTTGTTATTTGCGATCTTCTCTGAACAACACAAACATTAACTTAGCTTTTTCCCATAGAAATATCTCCTTTCCTATTGCTTATTTACTATTGCAGGTCTATATCTTTCATCTCTTCAAAGTCACCGGAGTGATTTACAATAGTCTTATCAATTTCATGTGAATGGTCTACGGAATGCTAGGATTTGGTCAAATTCTTTCCCACAAGAGGTTTCAATTTGTTCATCGTTCCCTCCTGGTATCTGGTTTCAAGACATGATGTGCAGAATTACCTTTAGTATCAGTTCTGCAGATACAATGCATTAGCAGAGAAAATTAGACACAATTCCTTTTAGATCTGATGTGCTGCCGTTGTCTTTAAGTTGTCAGGGTGTCGAATTAATGGCAACTGGAGAAGGTTGCCATGACTTAAGGGATCACTGTAAAAGGAAAAACAACCCTTTATATCTTTTCTGAGAGAAAGAAAGGCAGCTGTTACACATTGCTCTGCTGTGAAGTTCCCCCCCGCCACCACCTTTTTACTTTGTTTTGCGAGCAGGGGAGATGTATATATGTATGTATATATATGTACATACATATACAGAGAAAACTCCTTCCATAAAATTAAAACAAAATAGCATATATGTGGTAATTAACTCAAAAAGCAGAAAATATATCATTTTAAGCTTGATGAAATAAACTTTTTTATGATGTCTAACTTTTAAAAAGAGCCTTTCCCCCAAAAAAACCCCTGAAAATAAAGTACATCAATTTCTATCAAGTTAAAACCATGTTTCCAATTATTATAAAATCTCATAAATATAAATGTACAATTGGTGGCAATTGCTTGTTGTGAAATAGAAGTCAAATCACACATGCAATAGGGGTTTTTTTTGCACTGTTACTGAATATATTTTCTCTGTTCATGATTATTTATTTATTTATTTACATTTTGGAAAGTCTTGCAATTTTAAGGCTTTTGCCTTGGAATTAAGAATTGTAAGTAGGCATGACTTTTTTTTTTTAATTTCTGCAGGAGTATTGCATTCTTAGAAACATAATTTGAAGATGACATCCATACAGACACTAGAATTTCACAAATGATTCTTGAAAGGCTGTCCAAGTGGTCAAAGGCTTTCTGTGGGCACAATAAGGAAACTTTGCATAGATGCTGATTAATCCAGATAAAACATTTGTGACTCAAATGTCCAGGATGTATCTTTGTAAAATCTCAGTGGTTGAAAACTCTTCAGTGGGTAGAAAGACAACAAATACTATTAAAGACATTAGATGAAGAAAGCTAAAATGTCCAGATCATCTCTCAGGCTGGACTTAAATAGCCTGGTCTCAGGTTATGTAGCCACCATAACCTTGGGTAAGCTTTTGTGTCATCTTTTGAAAATGTTTTTAACAATGTAAGTTTGGTGAAAGAGCATATTTGCTTTACAGTGTGTATCTATCATGAAGTATAGATGCAATTAAATGAAATTAATATGGACATATAAACAAGCAAAAAATCTAGAGTGGCATCATGTAAACAATAACAGTTTTATGCTCCTCTCACAACACTTCACATACTTTACCTCTGAGGAGGCCTCAGTAAATATACAGATTTTTAATATATCTAGGTCTGAATTTTCAGTCTATGTGCTACTGAATATCCACTAGAAGTTAAAGGCCCTAAGATTCCTCCACCTTGAGCCCCAAAGTAAGGGTCTTTAGGGACTGTCTGGTTAAGCACCCAGGCTGAGTTCATTTGCTGAGTCAGTCACAAATTAAATAGGATTTTATGAAGAGTATAAGTCACAAGTTAAATAGGATTTTATAAATCAAAACAAAACTGTCAAATTTCACCTGAAATGTAAAGTATATTTTAGAAGATCAGATGTAATGTGTTCCACATGTGATATATAGCTGATTAAATACCCTGCCATAATCTGATTTAACAGATGTTTCAAAGACGTACCTGGATGTATCTGAGGTATTTTTGAGTGAAATTGCCATGCTTACATGAATGATTTAGGAAAGCTACCCTCAAAAACAAGACTGACAATGTTGTGACCTCATTCAATTGAAATAAAATGATTCACAGCCTCTGTTGTTAATTTGATATCAGAAACATGACTCTCATATTTCCTGCCTTTTACAATGAAGCCATAAACTGTCTTTCATGAAAAAGCAAGTATTAGTTATAATCCTTCCTCAAACTGCTTCCTCAACCAAACAACTTAGAGGTACTGAGCTTCAGCTAGACCACTTCCCAAATCCTAGTTATGGGCTAGATGTTGCAAGAGCCAGATGATAACCACAGGGACTTTGTAAAAACCCATCACTCTTACCAGCTTTTCTCATACCTCATGCCAGCTCTCAAAATAAAGACAAGAAGTCAGGAACATGGGAAGGCTTTGAGTGTCAAAATCCAAAAATTGCAGCCCAAAAATCCTGCATGAGGCAGCTGACTGCCTAGCTCAGTTAGAACCTCTATTTACAAACTGCTTTTCATTCCAAAGCAAAAGCTACCCTGAGCCTCCACTTCTGTGTTGTGTAATAGAGTTATATTTACCCTGAGGAACTTACTTCTAGAAATTAAGCAGACAACACCTTAATCACCTCAAGCATAATTGAAATTATAGAGGAAAATCTGGAAATTAAAAATAAACTAACAACATTAGGGTATTCACAAAAGAAAAAAATCTGTTTGAAAAGCTGTCTTTCTTTTGTGTGCCATTGAACCCCTACCAGCTGTATCAGTCAGGAAGGAAATGTGAGATTTTTACTGTGTTTTACATGATTTAGAATGGGTTCACTCTTGCACTCTCTGAAGAAACCCCTCATATATTGATTAGAGGTGATCCAAACAATTCACCATTCCTGTAGAAAAAATAGAAATCCACATCAGATCTATGGAATCAGAAGCCTGCAAGTAAGACAAGACATCACTACAACAGTGTGATAAGAGCACAGACAGCCATAACTCCACATTTTGGTCTCTGCTCCTGGAACTACATTTATTTTGTGTGTTAGTTTTATGGAAGACAATGTAATTAAAAACTATATGTAATACTGAGATTTGGGAGTTGACTGACACATTTGAGCTTAAAATCATCTAGACTGATTTTTGCCTTTTCTCTGAGCAAGATCTTTTGCTGATAAGAAGTTATGTAAAAAATTGCAAATACTAGTCATCTTTTAGGAAAAAAAATAGAGGAAAAGTTACCTAATTCTTGGGAAGAGCAATGTAAATACCAGCCTTTAGGAGGAAGGCTGTGAAGGAAAGGTAATGCTTGAGAACATAATTTGTATGACCAAGCTCTAGAAATGCTAGAGCTTCAATCAGATTTCCACTCACTGATTGATAATCATTTAGCTTCAGCTAGCTTAATATGGGCTTCTATCTTTGCCAAACCCTGTTTCCACAGACACACTAGTGGAAAAATGCAGCCCTAATTCTGGGTTCAGAATTTGCTGAGGATATCAGGCTCCAAAAACTTAGGCTTTCCTATTCAATTATTATTTTATTGAATTGGAATCTTGGCCAAATGATCAAGTTGTTAAGGCTGAAAAGAATTAGAAAGGACATCTTTTGAAAGGGCTGAATCACAAAAAATAAATAGTCATATGAAACCTTCTGATAACATTTCAGTAGACTCTAAAATGTCAGTGTTAGAACTGAGGAAAGAAGGAACCAAGGGTTATGCAAACAACAGTAAAGTGAGGATGAAAGCAGCCAGAAAAATAATGAAAACATGTATAACTGTTGAAAGAAAGGAGAATTTAATTGCAACAAATACAGAAGCAAGGAAAAACAGAACACTGGTAAAGTAATTGAAAAGATACAAGGAAAAAAAATATTTAGCTGTGAAGAAGATATCTTTCAGATCTAATACAAAAGGAATCTTTTAATAATTATTTGAACAATAGGGAACTCCTAGGAGTCTATAAGAAAATGAACAAAGGCAGGAAAGGGTAAACAAGAAAAATGGGGTAAATACAGTCATGTTAACCTGACATCAGTCCTGAGGAAAACAATGGGATGACTGGTATGAGACTCGATTAATAATGAAAGGAGGGAAATATAATTAATGCCAATCAATGTGGTTTTATGGAAAATAGATCTTGTCAAACTAATTTGATATTTTTGTGAGATTACAAGTTGGGTTGATAAGGTAATAACGTTGATACAATATACTTAGACTTCTACAGAACGTTTGATTTGATGCTACAGAACGCATTGGTGTCATGGTTTTATCCCAGCCAGCAAATCAGCACCACACAATCAGCTGCTCTCTCACTCCCCCCACAGTGTGAAAAGGGAAGAATTGGAAACTATGAGTTGAAATAAAGAAAATTTAAAAGATAAAGTGCAAGCCATGCATACAATCAAAACAAAACATGGATTCATTTACCCCTTGCCCTGGGCAGGCAGTTGTTCATTCGTGTCCAGGAAAGCAGGGCTCCATCATAATCGTGGTGACTTGGGGACACAAAGGTCATCATACCTGCCTCCTTCTCCTTTCCCCAGCTTTATGTGCTGGGCTGTCTGCTATGGGACATCCCTTTGGACAGCTGGGGTCAGCTGTCCCAGCCGTGTGCCCTCATTATATACCCCAGCCTCCTCACTGGTGGTGTGGTATGAGAAGCAGGAGAGCCCTTCACTCTGTGTAAGCACTGCTCAGAGTAACTAAAACGTGTCCTTTTTATCAACACTGCTTCCAGCACAAATCCAAAACCTAATCCCATGTTAGTTACTGTGAAGAAAATTATCTCTATTCCAGCCAAAACCAGAACAACTGGTTAAGAGGGATTCAAAATCAACATGCCACACATCAAGTGGATTAAAACTCTCAATATAACATACCTCAAGATGTAATAATAAGTGGGATATGATCATCAAGTATCTCTGTTTCTAATAAGATCCTGTAGGTCATGGGTTTGAGCTGTTATTTCTGAAAACATTTATTGATGATATTGGGATATTACAGAATGAAATTATTTGAGGCTTTCAGGAGACAAAAAAAGGCAAAGTTAGGAAATACAGAAAACCAAGTTACTGAAGCGGTATCTAATATAAAGCTTAATGTATGTTCTTAGCAGGTGTTGCTCATACTCTCAGCATCCCTGTAGCACAACTTTTTCTCAGGCACAGGAATATACACCAATCACAGCAGGCTGAGATCAGGCACAGGACAAACCTTACAGTCTTTTTCTGCAGCTGATATCTGGGTTGTCTTCTTGGCAGCTTTTCATCATTTTTATATCTTCAGCTACAGGTAGAGGAAAGAGTGAGGGGACTTCAGAAATGGTTTTGGCCAGATTAATGTGTAGGCAGAGGTGAGTCTTGCTAATCAACAAGAAACCTTTGACACCTTGGACCGTATGGAACCCAGGACAGTGTGAACTTCTCTGAGGTAGCTCATCTGGACAGTTTGGAGGAGGTAGGTCTCATAGGACATACTAATTACCAGGCTATGCTTCTGGAACTCTGTGTCTAGCACCAGTGTGTAGCTGAACATTTTGCAAATTTGAGACCACCTGAGTGGGTATGAGAAATTTCTTTTCTCTCTTGAGGCATCAAAACTGTCCATGGAATCTGCAGCTCATCCACAAAATGTTGGCATCAGACTCTGGAATGAATCTTATGACTCAAATGGGTGGTTTCCCTTAGCAGTAAATTACTTTGAAATGCACAAATCTGAAATTAAAATCACACGGATAGAAATGCGCAGTACGGACATCCTCAGACAGTCGGGTCGATAATGCAACCACTCAAACTCTTTGTTTTAGTATTACATTTGCTCCAAAAGGCAGGACACCTGAAGGAAAGTGAGATCCTGATATCAAAAACCAGATGTCTGCCCGATTACACTAACTACCTATTCTCTTTGAACATTTCTTTAATGTTTGGAAATTTCCTTAGTGTGCTTGCTTTTCAAAGGCTTTATCACCAGAGGCTAGACTTGGGCTGAAGCAGTCCACGTTTGGTATCTTATCTCTTACTACTTCACTGCAATGAATTTGTTCAATCTTTGGGGGTTTGGCCCTGAAGTGAGGCCTAGAACTAAGAAGGCTGCATTAAAAAATATTTTAAAAGTAAAACTATGTTATTGTAGGCTTGAAGCACTGTCACAGGTTTGAAAACAACAGACATACACAATAAAAGAATTATTCCTAGCACAGATACTGGCAAAAAGAAGAGCAACAATTACCTCAAAATCAGATCATTTGTGTTAAGCATCACAAGCTCCATTTTCAAATATGACTGTAATCATCATTGCTGCTTTACATTTTCAACTCTGCATCCCAAAGTTTTTTTCCTTCTCTTCTTTTCTATTCATCCCAGGAAGGAAAACAAGCACTGAGGTCTTTGGCAGGTGGTGATGAAAATGCATTGCATTCTGCCATCCCTGCTGTCTGACTGAGGCCATAATAGCCTGCGCTCCCTCAGCAGCCCGTAGTAAGGGAAGCCTTGATGGGGAACCTGGTCATCACTCTGAGAACCCAAATGGGAAACAACCTGAAGGAGCTTGTGAAACCTTTTTTAGTATTCTGGACACTTCTTTCCTAAAGGACCCCCACTTGTCTACAGCCTCTTTTGGTATATTCTTCTACTCATGACAGAAACTGTGCAAGCTCCACTCACTGGGCAAACTCCTCAGGATCAACTTCTGGCCAGCTTTTCTAAGCGTGTTGTTGTGTTGCCTTATCAGAGCCTTTACTGGGTAAAACAAAGGGATTATCAGTGGGATTTCTTCAGTCTTTGAGACTTTCTGACATGACAAAGAGCAATTTTATCATTCATTTAAACTCTCCACAGTTCAGGTAGCTCTTCTAAGTGCCTCAGACTCTTATGCCTTGCATGACCATGGTTGGCACCTTTTATCTATTTTACCATGCTGACTGGAATCTCTAGTTGATCTTGAGACCAGTGGTTATGGGAGATCTCTGTTCAGACCATTTCCCCAGGCATAGTACGATTGTGGTACCAAGCAGGGAAAGGGCAGGGAGCATTTAAGGTAAGCTTTTTACATTAGCAATATGTCACTTCAGTTGCTGGAGTCAGACAGTGAGAGAGAAAAGGCTTTAGAGGGGAGCAGATGAATTAATCTGCCTGCAACCTTTACTGAGCAGCAGACAAATGTGTCTATTTTACCTTATCCCTGTATGACATAGTGTTTCTAATGAAGACATTGCATTTTTGGAAGTGCTACAGCTGAAGAGCGATGTGCCAGTTCTCCCTGTTTGAAATGACCTGCAATCATTCACATTTGAGATTTCTGGAATCCTCGTCATAGTTTTGTTTTTCTGGGAAATTCCCAGATCTGTCAGTTATAAAGATACTGTTTCATTAATGTGTACTTCTCCAGAAATGGAAAAAAAAAATCTAGAACTTTTGCTCATTTTAAGATTTAACTACATTTTCTTTGAGAAATTCTCTGTGATGACAGGCTGATGGATTGGTACAGCAAAGCTTGAGACTGTAGGAGGTCACCAGGATTAGGAATTTTCTTTTCTACATAATACTCTACCCCATAGCTTGAAACATTGATAAGTTTGTGAAGTTTTTTGCTTGGAGGAACTGTCAAGACCTGTTTGTCTCTGTTTATATCTTGGAGGGTTTCTGAGGGTGCTCTTTGTCTCTGGAATCTCTGTTTCAAAGGGGCAGTGCAATTCTCTATTTGCAAGTATTTGAACCTACACTGGATTGCTTTAACATCCTCTCAGATATTGCATGGCGAAAACTTGGGCAAGAGACAATTGTGATATCATCTTGTCATCAGAAAAAATGTAAGTAAAATCTTTGAGAGTGTAAAATTGAAATTTCAGTGAACAACTTAACGGCTCTGTGGCCTCCTCCATGTGCTGGCCTACTCCATGCAATGCAGAAATTTACAATTGGCAGGGAGAAAATAGGGAAAATGAGAAATGAGTGTTTTGACTGCAGAATTAGAGAGGAGGCACAGGGAAGAAAAAATGGAAGCAATATGATAACTGAGAGGGTTGCCCCACCCTGTTACTGTCTTCACTTTACATCTGAACATCTAGTTTTAATGATGTCTGTATCTCACCTACATGTAGGTAGGAATGGGCAGCCCTTGCTGGCTGTCTAAAGAGATCCTTGCCTTGTATAATATAAATATGGATCTTTTTTTGGCAGCTGAACAGTCAGAAGTTATGGTAACCTCAGATGTAATAATAGTGTGGGTGTGGGTATCTATGTTATTTGAAAAAATAATATATGGCCACTGATGGAAAGCAGAGCAATATATCTGATAAAGAAGGCAAAGATCAAATTGAGTAAAATGAATGCTTTAATGAACATACTATGAATATATCAGATGTTATCAGAAGCCCAGAACATTCTGAGTTGGAAGGGACCCACAAGGATCATGAAGTCCAGTTCATAGATGAATGGCCTGTACTGGGATCAAACCTATGACTTTGTGTTATTTAGCACCATGTTCAGACCAATGTGCATGAGCAGACCATTACAGCATTTACAATTGCCATTCTGGATTTTAGCTCACCATAAATTATGCCCTTAACTTGTTCTTATTTCTTCATTTGCTGAATCTTTTAAGTATTATACACAATCAACATTGCTTTCTGTGGAGCTGAGGTGAAACAGCAGTCAAATAATTTTTAATCTTGCCAAAGCTCATTTCTGAAACAGTACATTTTCTCTGTTGGTACTTGGTATCCTCGTGCTAACTGCTTCTGGCATGAGACTTCTCTTGCTGACCTTAGGCAAACACCAGTGCCAAGACATGCTTGTGTTACATTGTGCCTTTCATCTCAGTGCTGTAAAAGCTGTATGACTGAGGTGGCAAAAAGAAAGGGCAGAAAAAGTGTTTTGTAATAACCGATAAAGAGACGATAATGTCAAAAAATGATCAGCATCAGAAGAGAAGGTAGCACAGATAAGAATACCAACAGAGGTTATTGAACCAAAACTTTTAAGAATTATTCAGCAGCATGTCAGTTCAGAAATATATTTAAGTTTCTCATGAAAAATGACTTTGAAATAATTTTTGTAGAGCAGCCTGCTGAGTTATACCACTTTTTTTTTTTTTTTTGGGAGTGGACAAGAGTACTGCTTGATCCAACAGGTAAAGATATTCCTGCAAGAGGGAAGAAGGGTGGCAACAAAGAGCAGCAGCACCTATAGAAATGCACTGGGTAAAGAAAGTCAATAGGACTGATTCAAGGACATGGTCTACGTGTAATTTTAATGCTATCAGCACTTATGTGGTAGTTCTTTTTTAGCAATTAAGAGATCTGAGGAAAAGAAAGCACTTAAGTATCAGTCCCATGAACCAATAGATGTGAAGCCATGCTGTTGTCTGCCTTCTTGTGGGAATAGGAAGAATAAATAACAAATAACAAAGAATAAATAACCACCACTGGAGAAACCTACTCAACTAGCTGCACTGGTCAGGGATCAGCTGGGGAAGGTCCTTGCTGAGGAAACACAATTTTTCTAGATTTGGAAGTCTGGATCAAGCCTCTTTTCCCATATGTCAAATCTAAATATCTCAGCAACAATATTTTTCTGCACATACCTATGTAACACAATTATTTCTTATCTCTATTAAAAATATTGAAATTTCTCTCATTTCAACCAAATATGTGCATATGGCATCTCTACACTTATTAATAATATTTGTGTTGCATATCCTCCAAGTGGTTTGTACACATTGATTAGTAACTACTAAAATTGTTTACCCCTAAAATTATGTCTTTAAAAAGGCTCTGAAAATACATAATCCACCACATGAAAAAAAATTAATATAGAACAATTTTCAAATTTTTTTTCAATTAAAAATTGTGTGTTGAAACAGACACGTCTTAGAATAAATACATTGATACATTCAATAAATACTAGGCAATCATCCATAATGTAGCTAGCAACCAGAAAAAAACTTAGCCATATCTTAGTTATTCTAATTGCTTAGTAAGATATTTGCAAGTTCTTGGGTTAAGATAAATGCTGTTGATGTGCACTGGAAAATTGCTCTTTTACCAGCTGAATAAGAAAACAACTCTGCAGAGTCCTCTCCAAGAATGAATTTTCTCAAAGGTCATGTGCAGCTGACTAAAGCTGCAACACAGACAAATCTGTGACTGGTTAGTTGCTCTTGCACTGTGATGTCTAAATCCTGTCTTCAAATGGTTCAGTTTGTTTGTTGATACTAATAGTTGTCATGAAAACTTTATCCTGAGTAGATGAGACCTTCTTTGGTCAAATGTTCTTAGGCCAGCTGTTTATCCTGTCATATTCTAAAGGCATCAACCTCATTTTGTCCTGTCATAGTTCACTTCCAGTGTTAACTGTGGGGTAACCCTATACTTGTGCTTTAAATGGTTGTCATTACCTTGTCATGGTTATAATTTCTGAAATTATTTGGGATGGGTTTTTATTCTAAATCTCTTAGTTGTAAAGTATGTGAAAAATAGGTTCTGATTGGATTTTTTTTTTTAAATTTTATATTATTTCTGCCTCCTGTGGTAGTACAGTTTTTGCCACAATAGGACAATTATTTTCTGGTCAGAAACTCTTACCTCCTTCACATTCTATTTAACTTGAAAATCGACTGGGACTTTAGGCTTGTTCTTAAGTTCAGCATCTTGTCATATACTTGAGTACACTTTGATTGATACAGATACAAGGTTCATGTAACCATACAGGAAAAAACATTATAGACTTGTGGAGAGGCAATTGTCATCAGCAAGCTGATGTACCTGGTCTGAGATGAATTTCCAGATCAAAATGTGTATTTTCTTTTTGCTTTTTGACAGAGAGTAGTACTTGACAGGTTTCTGGTTCTTCAGAAGTCTCTTGATGGCTGGAAGAAGTGACAGCCCTCAGATCGGAATGGCGTGCAACAGGCTTCTGTGTTCTTGTACAAATCAAAGCACCCTTTCAAACTTAAACCCTCTTTTCTGAGTTGGGAAAAGTAGATGGGAAAAACGGTTGTTAAACTTTAAGTAGCACAGATGGCTGTTAAATATTCAGGGTAGGATGCACTGTGCAAGAGTCTTAGGCTGACAAAGTTGGTCTGAATATCTTAAAGGAGATAGCAAGAAGGAAAATGGGGTTTTGTGTGTTTGGAAATACATTCTTAATAACATGAGCACTTTCTCAGATATTTCGTTGACAATTTTGAAAGAATTAAAAACTGTGAAGACTTTCTCTTTTGCAATATCACATTTCGTCAAAAGACAGACAATTTTTTAATATCACTAACAATTTTAAGATTAAAATGGTTGCCTTTTCCCAGGGTGCAGAATGGAAATTTTTTTTAGTTTTAAAAAAAAGGTTTTGTCAACTTTTTTTTTTTTTTTTTTATGTTGGTGAAAAATAACCTAGTATTTCCTGTCATCCATAAGGGAGTTTTCAATACCCACTGAATTATTTTTAACTAACATATCTTAACCAGTTACAAACATTGATAAATGTACTATATAGATACTCTATTTTATTAGCTAAAAAATAAGAAGCATTGCTTTTAGTTCTTTGCAACTGTGTTATTTAGATCAAGAGAGCATGTCAAAATGTACATGCTACATACATAGTTTGTGGTTTGTGAATGGGATGTCACAAAATGCACCAATCACACTTGGCTTCAGCTGCTGCTACTTCTTGTTCAATACCTTCCCAAAGGAGCCTTGTAGCCTGCAGGCCAGGGATTGGGAGGGATCTGTCCCAGGGTCCAGCCTTAAGAAGCACCAGTATAGGACTTTTACCCTGCTTTATGCCATATGGATGTTGTTGGATTGTCAGAGAGTACATTAGCTAGCCCTATGCAGGGCAAGAAAAGTTAAATCAGACAGAAGTAACATTATTGATGGAGAAAAAAAAAGAAAAGTTGTGTGCTCGTAATACAGGGATACATGCAATCTTGCTTGCAGAGATTCTGTCTGTGGTAAAAGATACCCAAGTAAAAGTAATTCAGTGGGGAAGTGAATATTTTAATCATCCTGACATGAATCTGGGATGATATCCAGCTTAATACTGAAACATTTTTCTTTAGGGATTTTGCAGTGTTCTTTTTTAATGCAGGAGTTCCTTTCTACTTATTGAGACTCTAGTTGCAGCACTCCAGTTTGGGTGCTGATTGGTGAGAAACTGAAATTAATTGGAGTGTATTGATTATGGTTTGGATTAAGACATCACAATATTTGAATAAAGTTTTAGGATCAGCTCAGAAATGAACTTGCTGACAGAGATGGAATATTCACTTAGCTGTTGTCTCTTCTTTATCTGGCTACGAAAGGAAGCAATTTAGTGAGATGTGGGGATAAATTTGCCCATCTAAATTAAGTAAACACATTCCCATTTGGGTAGATGTGCAACAGGTCAGGTCCTTCCTATTTCTGATGATAAGCATGCAATAAAGAGAGCAAAGCAGTTGTATGAAGGACTCTATCAAATAATCTGATTGTATCAAAGGGGTTTGGGATTTTTTTAGTTACTTTAAGGACTGGCTGAACAAATCTTGCGTGGTGAATTAGTCTCATTACCTTACTTACACAAGGTATTGTGCAGTACCTTTTTGAAAAAAATATTTTTTATTGCTTCTTTATTGCTACTTTAAACAGATTTAATTAACCTGATATAAGTGGCAAGAAATGATAATTTGGATTATTTGTATTCCTTCCAAGAAAGGTTGCAATTTGGTTTAAGGCATAAAAA
>VWYP01031003.1:0-22739 GCA_013400435.1 Pycnonotus jocosus
TTGGGGGTTTTTATATTAATTATTGGTATTTTATATATTAATTATTGGTAATTTTTATATATTAATTATTGGGGGGTTTTATATATTATTGGTTCATCACAGATTTCCCCCAAATTCTGCATCAGGACACACTTGAAGAACAAATGTACACTCAAGAAGCAAATGAAACCCCAACACAGGAATATCCAGAAAACCAAATATTTCCCCAGTAAGTGTAGAACTCTAAGGCAGAAAATTTCCTTTCTAATCCCGTGTAAATTGGATGAGCACATCTGAAACACTTTCCTCAGCCTGCTTTAAAAGCATTCCTCAAATGCAATTCAGAACAGGAATTCCCAGTACAAAACCCCTTATTTATGTATTTTGTGGATAAATTTAAACAGGAAAATGTGCTGCAAGACGTGTTCAAACAACTAATAGTTCCTGTAAACCAAAAATATATTAAAAAACAGAAAAATGAAAAGAAAAAGATTGGTTGTTTTAGGCTATAACACAGCTGTATGCAACTAAAGCCAGAAACATGTGAAATTAAATTGGATTTTGGGGCAGGGGGTGGGGTAGTGTGCAGTGGGGTTAAGTTTACTAGTAACTCAAATCCTTTTTTTCCAAGTTGCAAGATGTTGTTACTGACACTTTTATTTTTTTCTTTCATTCTGTTTATTTTTGTGAACAAGGCAGAAAAGAAATTGTTATTTGAACCATATTAACAGGGGCTGCATGTGCTGGCTTAGGGCTCTTGCTTAGCCAGTTACTGCTTCTACATAGCAGAAGGATAAAAAAAAAGCCAAATATCCTTTCAGACATTTATTAGTGTCACATAAATAGCAGGATTCTATATAACAACAGAATAATAATAGGCTGAATTAGTCTCTAACCTCTTTGATTTCTAAATGCTGGTAAGACACTGTCCCCCTTGTTCCTTTATCTAAATAAAGCATGTGTAGCCAACAAAATATTTCCCTTGTGTTGCCACAGGAAAAGGGGACAAAGTTTTCATGAAACAGAGTTGTAAAGGGGATCACATTACTGAGCTCCTCTAAACTGTTGTCCTTTATGCTGCCTGTCCTCTGCAAGAAGAGAAATGGGAGGGAGAAGACAGGATACTGTGCCTGTCTGTGAGTCAGCAGGAGCTGTCAGCTAAAGGGGATGGGTTGCAATCCACAGTTCTCAAAATTTAGACAACCAATCTGGGTTTTTTTTCTCATGTATTTAGATTCTGGTTCGTTCTCAGGACATGTAACCTTTTCAAAGGTTCACTCCTGAAAGGACAGAAGTGCAAAAAAAAAGGAATTTCAAAGCTACAGGCCAATGAGGAATAGAGGGATCTGATCCTTCAGCTGCCACTATAGACAGGAGGCCTTGGCTTCACCCAAAATGGCTTTGTCTCTGCTGTGGATCTGTTCACAATTTATCTGAAAGCAGAAGGCACTTATTTAAAAACAGAGCCAGGACCTCTCACTAATCTGACAGGTTTTCCACACAGCTCCAGCCCAAAGCTTTCTCTCTGTCATTTAGCAGTGGCCATGCATTGCTAGAAAATGAACAGGGCATGGGAATCACTCAGAAAGGTGTCTAGAGTGAAAGAAGATGGAAGGATGTGTCTGTTTCCCCCAAAAGAGGAAAGGGATGGGCATCCCCACGCCACCCCATCCTGCAGACCTGGAGGAAATTTCCTGTGTGCCGTGGGATGCCACCACAGCTCACCTCTGAGCTTTTCCTGCATCTCATCCCAACAGAAACCTGGGAGTAGACTGGGATGCACATGCAGAGCTCAAAGCTAAGTAACATTTGCAGTTTTCAGAGTTTATCTTAAATATTCCCTAGAACTCCATCCAACCTTTGGTTTCAGGGTATGTCCTCATCTTCTCATCACCTCTTCTGTGTTAACACACAGACTCCACATAAATATCATTTTCTTACAGGCTCAAACTGCAGAGATCTTTCCTGGAGCTACACAAAGTCTAACTGAGGTTGTCTCTAAAGTTAGTTACTCTTCTGCTAGTCTGCTAGTAGTGTTTCTCCTCAGCTTCTGTCCTAGCCTGCTCACAGACATCTTTTTCTGGAAGGTGCTAAGATCTTCTCAGATTTGTCAGGCACTGCCCAGACACTCCACTCACACTCACAATCCAGTCACCAAGATCCTCTGGTGACATCTCAGCATGACTTTGTGTGGCATTCCTGTGTGAAAACCTGTGAGATGCATTTTCTTGTGATAAGGAAAGAATAGCTAGGCAAGTGGGGAGAAATGGGAGAATTCCAGGCATTACTCCCACATCAGATTTAGATATGAGCAGAGAAAGAATATGAAAAGTGTGGAATATATGGAAAATCAGGAAAGAGAGAGAGGAGCTAACACAAAAACTGTCTACTTTGGATAAATCAGTAGTCTTGATTATTTTCTATCCAAAATATTCCAGCTCAAACACTGTGAATGATCCAAGCTACAGAAACAGTGAATTAGCAGTTGCAGATCATCTCTAAAAATAAGGAATATGCTCCAAGGGAAGCCATTGCTATTCCTCTGCTCCCAACCAACCTGTCCCACTGCAAATCACCAGAGGTGTCACCACAATTCCCAGCAAAATCAGTGACTTGTGGTGATATGGTTCATTCCTGGTTCCAACATCTGGCTGGAATTTTACGCATACGAAGCCTGTGATTTGTACAAACAATTACTTTAGAGAAACAAAAAAAATCTTTGCAATCCACCATGTCATAACCAAACCATCTGTCCAGCAGCCCGCTATGGGATCATGCAGATAGAAAAGAAGGCAGAAGCTGGCCCATTTTGTCCAGTCTGTTTAATTCAAAAATATCTGGTTTGGTCTTTGTCATCAATAACAGGAGTTTATTCACATTACATTGTAAGTTCACCAGAGACCAAAGGTTTTCTCCTGCCAACTGAATTATATCCATGCCTTTACTGTCAAAACTGTAAGCAAAAAAGCCTAGCTACTGAAGCTCTACCCTACCAAACAAAGGAAATCAAGACAGCTGAATACAAGAGTTAGTATTTTATGTACAAACCAGTATGCTGCATGCACAAGTGTTACTAATAACATTCCTTCATTTTTTTCAAAAAACTGGAAGCATTGGATATATAAAATTGTTGTTTCTTTTAGCCCAAGAGAAGGCAAATCCCAGAATATGTATGTTCAAGTGAAATCAAAAGCATTTAGAGCCTATCACAAGTTCAGTTTCTCATATGAATGTGAGTAACTCAGGGTACACATGGCACTCTTGCCAGAACAAATTAATGTTGAAAGCTGAGACACGAGAGACACCTTCCTTAGCCAAGTTGTGGCTATCCTTGCCTAGAGCACACAGTACATGGCATCTAAAAAGGTCTGCCCCACAGAATGAGCTTCCCTGGACTGTGTCATGTTCCCAGAAAAAAAAAAANCTGCCCCACAGAATGAGCTTCCCTAGACTGTGTCATGTTCCCAGGAAAAAAAAAAACAAAACAAACAAACCAAAAAAACCAACCAACCAACCAAAAAAAACCTACAAAAAAAACCCCAAAAAACCAAACCAAAACCAAAAAAAACAACAAAAAAATCAAATATAAAAAAACAATCCAAAAAGATGAACAGGCAGCAACATAAGCATAAGCCTTGCTGAGCAGGCAGCATTTTAGAAAACTTGTACTATGTCATTCTGGCACCCCTCTCTTGGCAAAACACAGGCTTAAAACATATTATGTTAAGATAAAGAGTTTGTTCTCAGATAGTTTTTAGCACAATCAAATAAACACAGAAAGCGGGGTGACCTTAATTAAAAGGTCATTTACATTGTGTGTCCTGCCCTTAGAGCAGGATGAGCTGCACCATGTTATTTTTGACAGATATTTGTATAAGCTGCTCTTCAAAATCTTCTGTATAGATTCAGCAATTTGCTCAGATAATTTGTTACACGAAGCACCATGTGAGGGCTTCAAAAGAGATTCCAAAGGTCTTAGAGGCCAGTAAAACAGGAAGAGTAGGAAAGGTCAAAGACTGTGTCCTGGTTGGGCAAAATTAAAGAGTATTTGTTATTTAATAATTACGTTAGGAAAGCAAGCAAAGCCCCAGGGGTGAGCTCTGCCCAGCCACAGCATTCCAAGGAAGAGAATTCATCCAAGGTGATACAAAAGCAGCTTCTAGCATCTTTCTACAGACTCTTCAAAGTTTCTGAGCAATCTGTGTAATAATAATAACAAACTACACCTGCAGCTCAGTGACCAAACCCCTGTGCTACATCCCACAGCCAGACCAGAGCAGGGCAGCAGCCTGTGCTGCCTGGATTTTTAGCTCAGACAGAAATAAAACCCAGGGCAACTTCCACAAGTGTGGCAGAAGTCATTAAAAATTGCAATCTAGAGAAGGTGTTTATTTTGACATCATACGGATTTGTCAATTTAACAGATCCTTTAATAGGCCATATAGTTTTGCCTTTTTTTATTTTTTTCTTCACTGAACAACAGATTTAGAGGGTATAAAAATCTCAAGGATTTTTCCGAGATGTTGGTAATGTTGAGCCACAAAAAGATGCTTTATTTTTTTACTGCCATGGTGACACTGGGCTTACCAGAGGAACAACTTATGTCACATGCAAAAATCAGGAATTCCTCTTTTTTTTCCCCCCTGATGCCTACTATAGAACTCTGGCTGGCACATGAGCAAACCCGCCAAGAGCAATGTGTTGTCCAATGCGATTTCCATCTTCCAAAATGACTTAGTCTGACTTTTCATGCCACTCACAATTTATTTCATGATGTGCACAAAGGTTTCCACGAGCAGCACCCCTCTCTAAAACATTCTAGATAACACTAAAAAGGCTTCAGCTCGCCCATGTACTGCAGAGCACCAGCAGCTCTGTGGTGAGATGCTATTTTCAAAGGGCTGCCCTTCAGGAATTAGAGAGATTCTGTGCTGGCAATAACACTACCAAGCACAGCAGTGTATGTTTTATAACCATGTGCACAGCCCGATTTTTTTTATTATTATTTTTTCCCCTCCTCTTTTTAAACTTAGACTCCTGCAACCAGCTTTTCTATTGACATAATAACAGGAGAGTACACTTTAGCTTACTCTTTTTCCACAAAGCAAAAGTCTTTTCTTGTGAGAATTGGCGTATTTTTACCCTTAGAACGATCTCTGCTTTTATATGCCCAATTAAATTTTAGCGGTCCCTTGCTTAAATAAAGATTTATTAGCTCTTAAAATAGTAGCATAATTCTTCTTCCACCTACACACTATCCTTTAATGTATTTACAAGCAGACTGGCTTACCTACTACTACAAAAAATATATATATAAATAAAATGGGTGATTTAATGTTGTTATGTTATTGGTGTCAATTACTAAACATCACAATAGAGCTTTCTGAAGATGCTACTCTTTAACCCTGGAGCTGTCAAAATGCTTGAAGAAGGAGAAGCTGTCAGTCTTAGAGATCAAGCACTCAAAAAGTTTAAATAACAGACACAATCAGCAAATTTCAGCCCCGTGTTTGGACTCTGCCATAGCTGTGATATGAGCCAGCACATCATCAGTCAAAGGAATCCAGGGAATTATTTTAAAGAGCTGAAATTTGCATCATCAGAAGCACCTACTTATACATTACCTGTGTTTTCTCTTTGTGAACAAGAAAGACAAAACCTGTATATAACACTTCTGCACTCATAAATTTATCTATACTGACAGAAAGACAAATAAATGGTAACACAGTAAATTACAGCTTTTGCCCAACTGTTGGAAATAATTTCTTTACATTTCTGGGGTTTGGGTTTTTTTAAAAAAGCTCATTTATTCTGCAGGATTACAAGATCAGTAGTTTGTTGGTCTTTCATTAGTTTGACTTTATTGCAGTCCTGCTTGGTACAATATTTACATCATATATGAGAGGGGAATATCCTTTTCACCGAGCTGTAAAACCTCACCTCTCTACCCTGCACCCTGACATCTTTGCACCTTGTAAACACTACCACTACAAGCAATTGTGTTCCATGTGTTTGTCAGATTGCATCAGGAATGCTGAATTTCATCCTCCTGCTATAGTTTTAGTATCATTCAGCAAAACCTGCAGCTTTTGGTAATTTCGACTATATTTTAAAGTGTGAGAGTTGACTCACCCGTTTAATTTCACTTTTCTGAGCCAGATCCTCTTTCAAAAGTCACAAAAAGCAGGTCACTCAAAAGCATTCAGTGTAGGAATGTCATACAGCTGGCCTCACAAATAAATCAGCATACAAAATCCCCTCTTACCGAAATTTGTCACAGCAAACATCAGAAGCTGTAAAGTGAAGCTAATAGGAAACTGCCTTGTTGTGCAATTTGCCTGCATGTGTGCCCAAACACACACATCCCATCCATACCTCTGTACTTTTCCATATAGCTGCTGTATGTTCAAAGAGCAACTTGCTACAGCCAAGATGCCATCAAATCTTGGAACAGACACAAGTGAAAAAACCTGGAAAACTCCAGTTTTATAGCAACAATGTTAGTATGTATTATCCCTTTACCTTGCAATCTTAATCACAGCCACCAGCTGCTGACAGTACCTCTGTTTTTCATGCATTTATAGAATATGTTAAAGGCCTATAGAATATGTTAAATGCATATATAAGATGCTACGTGAAATTGCACAAGCCAAATCATGTGAAAAGCTCTGTGACCAGCAGTGACATCAGAAAGAAGGCAGTGTGGTCAAGGCTGGGCTGGAGGGGCACATGTCCTCTGCATCCAGTGATACTTTAAGTTTCAGCTTTCATGTTTTTCACATTCTGTGCTGTCCTGGGGTGCAGTTCTGAGCCTCACATTCAGTGCTGGTGAGCTCTGCACAGAGCAGGGACACAAAACAAATCCTTTTCCTGCTGAGGACCAAGGACAACTTTCAGCCCCAAAAGCACAACCAAGGGTGGCTGGAGGGAGGAACAAGAAGGATGGGACCTCACAACCTGAAGCTGGAATTGGACAATTAAACCCCAAGATGCAAATGGACCAAAACTTAGAAAAATGTAAAACCTCATGACCAGTCAGTATTTTGTGACCATTTGGGTCCACCNCAACCATTCTTAGTCCCCCTGGTAGCCCTGGTCAGCCCTGTAGCCCTGGTCAGGCTCTTGTCCTGCCCAAGGTGGATCCTGGAGGCCTTTCAATAAATCCCAGCTTTATTCTCTAGCTCTGTCCAGCCTCTGTTCCAGGTCAGCCTTCCCAAGGCATCAATATGGGCACATACACACACTGTGTATTTCAACTCAGTGGGGGAAATCAACATTTTTTTCCCAACATTCTCCCAACAGTCATTCTTGAGAATGAGAGGACACCTGAGCAGTCAACCATAATTAAAAATCTACTTCTGCTGAAGTAAGTGAGATCACAGAGGACACATTTCAAGGGGAAAGATAGATGGACAACATCCATCCTTCTTTCTTGTCCATTCACTCATAAAAGCCCACTGCATGTATTCATTTCTGTCTTTTTTATGAATCTAACAACAGAAATAATGATTGTGTTACTCAGATTCTGTCTAGAGGAATGAGATCCCCAAACTTTACTATCATCCCATTTAAAATACTCCTTTATTTGTGGTGCGGCTTCTTGTGCAATGCACCACAAAATGAGTCTAAAACCAATCCACCAAATGCAGTAAAAGTCTCAAGCAGCATCCCCAGGACTCTCCCATTTGCTTGTAAAATTACATTAAATGACTTTTTGCAGAAGTGAAGAAGAAGGAGCTGCTGCTGGGACATTTAATCTATCAAAACACAAATAATTAATGGTTGAAAATACGTTTTGTTTAATAATTGCTGTTCTTCATTAGTGTGAACCAAGGACACAGACTATCTGAGACAATAGCATCTGCACCCCATATTTCATTATCACCAAACTTCACATTTCACACAAAAGCATAACTAGCAAAGCCTTACAGCTTTAATTAGTTTCTGCCATAGCTGTGAAGGTCAGCCAATTATTGTGTGTGAAATTTCAATATGAAGCGGCTGAATTGAAGACAGCACTGCAACATTGTGAAACTCTGCAATGCTCTAAATCTAGCATGATAGAAGATTTCTTTTCCCCAAGAAAAACACTCACAAGAATAACATAAATTAATCATCAGGTATGCACAGCTTCAAGGCTTATTGGCTAATTTAACACATGTTAGAGGGGGGAGAAAAAAGGTAATTTTTGATAGCATATTATGCTTTGCAAGGTTTCTTCTTATCAGTGTCACCAACCATGACAAAACACTTAGTTGGGTCCTCGTTTCTACAAGGAAGACACAGGGGTTTTGAGGGATTCAGAGTCCTACTGTCAAAGGAAAAAAATAGCATGGAGCAGATGAGTTTCATCCATCCAGAATGAGAACCACGAGATGTACAGCACACCCTGAAAAACCAGGCCTTCCAAAAGTTGCCTGATTTAGGCTCCAGCCTCATGGCTGTCTTTGGAAAATCTTGAGCCAAGTGCCTTTCATGTACATGTGTGTTGATGTGTAAAAAGAATATATTAAAAAAATATAAAAGAATTTGGATTCAAATGATATCTATGCCCCAGCTGGCACTGGAAAGGATATCCTGCAAAGGATAAAAAAGGATGCAAAAGGATGCACACACCTCTGACCCAAGGCACAGCCTCTTTGCACTCACCATTCTTGCCAAGCACAAGTAATTTATGCAGTGTGTTGAGCACTGGGATTACAGATGTGTAGAAGGCACAGCCTGAACCTTGCATGCATTCAAGGCCAGCCTGACTCTCAAATCTGGACAGTGGTCATTGGTTAAACAGAAATATCTTTTGCCTGTTTCTTGTTTTTTTAACAGATGAGAACTCTGAGAAAGTTTTATCATGTTGTGCAGTGAACAGCAAGACCTTCAAAGATGGACTTGAAGATTTATTTGTTTTTTTTTTAATTTGGGTACCAGCAGATGACACATTGAAGCCAAATGGTTATACAATGGTTTTACACCTCTAGCTCCAGTGAGCTAACAAGACCTGTCCTTGATTATAAATTTACAAGTGAGATTACTGGATTTCAATAGGAGAAAAAAAGGAGGGCACAAAGCTTAGGGAGTGGATTTATTTTTTGTGTTGTTCCTATGTTTGAGCCCTTTTTAAAAAAAATGAAATGATCCTGACAGAAAATATATGCAAGCTCATTTTCAATCTAGCCTGGGACAGCATATGCAGCTCTAGTAAGCACCACAGTTTTATTCATGTGGAAATACCTGCATGTTTGTATGGATATATGCACATCACAACCATCTCCCCCTTCCTGTGCCCCATTTTTTTGCCTGCCATTGGGAGGACCAGGCAAGTGGTTGTGCAGAGCCTCTGCAGACAAAGCAAAATCAGCAAAATTCACTGCTCAGATTCCCTCCTGACTTCCTTCTTTCCTGGCACAAAACACATTTGTGGCTATAATGTGACTCACAGCAGTTATTGCCAGAGTTTTTTATTACTTCTATTTTTTAAAAAAAATTAAAATGCATAACTAGCATTAGATGCTCAGCCATCAATGTTTGTATTCCTGGAGTTATCAGAAATCCCTAATTTTTGGTTGGCAGAGAACTGCACCAAAAGCAGCTTAGGCAGAAGGTCAAGGGAGGTGATTCTGTCCCTGTGATTCCCCACCTGTAGCCCGGATCTGTAAAATTAGATCCTTCCAACACAGGAAGAACATGGACCTGCTGGAGGGAGCCAAGAGAAGATCAAAAAGGTGATTAGAAGGATGAAGCACCTCTGCTGTGAAGACAGCTGAGAGATCTGGGGTTGATCCACCTGGAGAAGAGAAGGATGCAAGGAAACCTCACTGGCTTTCCAGTACCTAAAAGGGGTCCAAGAGCACTGGTGAAGGACTTTTGACAAGGGCATGGAGTGACAGGACAATGAGGAATGGCTTTAAACTGAAAGAATAGGTTTAGATTCGATATTTGGAAGAAATTCTTTACTGTGATGTTGGTGGGAACAGTCACTGATTGCTCAGAAAAGTTGTGGTTGCCTCAGGCCTGGAAGTGTTCAAAAGTTGGATTTGACTTTGAGAAACCTTGTCCAGTGGAGAGGAGAGCCAGAACTAGAGGATCTCTAAGGTTTCTTCCAACCCAAACCATTCTATGATTCTGTAGTTATAGATTATTCAGAATTAAAACCATCACCACAGTAAACATACATTTTCCCTACATGTTAAATAATCCCTTACCTAAGGCCAGCTGAGAGAGAGATTGTAAAGTAATTCACAATTTGTTTCCTGCTGCACCTTTTTCAACATCACCACATAAATCCATGCATGGAGGGAAAAAAAAACCAAACAACAACAACAACAAAAACAAACAAAAAAAACCCCACAACAACAAAAAGTTGTTTAGTTTGCATTGACAGAACAGGACTGATGCCTTCTAACCAACAAAGGCTGAGCTGGCTAGAACAGGTACCAAGGGTAAATTAAAAAAAAAAAATTAAACATAATGGAGATCCAGGTCAATTCTACAGAAGAAAATTAAAGGAAAAAAAAAAGTGAGCACAGGTGAGCACAGCCTTACAGTTAAGACCCAGATGTTCAGTGTGGTACCTGAAACACTCAGGTGCTTTGAGGAGCTCTGGGAATCTGAATTGCACTTCAGCTGAGGCCTGGAGCTCTCTGACACAGGGCTCAGCACATTATTTAAACTGCCCCATCCTCTGGGCCCTCTGCAGGTACATCAGTGTCTCTATATCAGCACTGCTATAAAAAAATACTAAAATCAGCTGTGAATAGGCAGCTTCGTGTTCCTCAGTTTCCCTTTCTATCTAATTAGGAGCTTATTACCTCCCTTCTGTGCAAAAAACTTTTAGCCCATAGCAGGAAGGTGTTTTCTTCTAGTGTTCATAGGTAAGAGTGGCTAGCAGCATTAAAATCCAACTTGAATTTCTAAGTACTGCTTTTTTTACTTCTAAACACCCAAGGAGTTAGTTGTGCCAGTAGTAAAACCATGTGTAAGTCCCAGACATGTACCACCCACCACAATGTGAAACATTCATTGAAATCTAAACCAGCAATAAAATAGAAAAGGGAGGTGAAATAATTTACACTAGCCCCAAAAATGCTAAAGAAAATGGGTATGTGTATACATTTTTGTATGCACAAAAGTCAACTCCATATTGTGCATAAAATAGATTATTTCTCTCAAATGAAATCAGTGAAATAAAAGAATCTAAATATATTGTTGTTGCTGAGTAACCCTATGCAGAATAGAACAGGATCACCTGAGTAAAAACCAGCTCCAAAACAGAAGAGAAAATAGAAAAATAATATAAAAAAAAATTGCAGCCAGACTATGAATAACCAAGACACATTCACACAGAAGAAAATCACAAATTATTATTAGTAGTGAAACAGACTGAAACCTGTCTCAGGCAGCTCCCCCAATGGAGTAGCAAAGCTCAGTAGCTTGGCTGAGGGTGTTTTTACTAAAGGTCAGACAAAATTGCCAGAGAAACCTAAGGGATGTCTTAAAGTTGTTCCCTAAGACAGGGGATTCCTAACAGAGGTGGAGAGTTGTGTTTCACTGTGTCTATTAAACACATTCTAAAATATTAAAAGTGATAACAGTGGCTGAACTAAATCAAACACACTCTAAGTGTGATACAATTCATGGTTAGACAACACAAACAAACACGAAGACACACACAAAAAACCCTGATTGCAATCCCAGCAATCAGATCCATCCCCAGGGATGTGCCACTGGCACCAGCAGCCCAACCTGGTTAAGGACATCAGGGCTTTGTGAGAGAGGCTCTTCCTGCTAAGAGTCTCCCAAGCTCACTCACCCCACCCTGGCTCTGCTCCAGCAGCAACACTTCCCTGAAACAGGGTCTCCACTCAGCCCAAAACACCAGGGATGAGATCTTTTCCAGCCAGCCTTGCCAACAGCAGCTGCTCCCAACCAAAAAGAGACTCTCTCTGGAGAAAACACTCTCTCAATGCCAGCCATGCTACAAGAGCAGTGGCTCCTACACATCAGCAGTCTCCTTCCAAGGAGAAATACAGGGAAAATCCTCACAGCCAGCCTCTCTCCAATGGGAGCAGCTCACATGTTAATCCAATGAATAATTCCAAGCTGGGAGATAAAATATTTAAAGCAAAGAAAAGGCACAAGATCTTCAGATGTTCGCAGTTTTCAAGCCAGCCTTCAGAGCTCACAAGCTCACTGCCATTTGCCAAGCAGGATCAACATGAAGAGTGTGTTTAAAAGAAACATGAACAATTGCACCACCAAATCAACAGGGACTTCAAAATTCAGCAAGAATAGGAGTGAGTGGAGCTGCTGAAATGCCAAGATCAGTAACTACAAGCAGAAGTTCACCATGGTGTCATGATCTAATGTATGATTCAGCTGATAGGCATATCACACAAGGGAAAACCACAGGAATTGTCATGCTGGACAGTCCCCTCTATCAGGGAGCCAGTACAAAAACCTACAGCTGTTAAGCAAAGGAAACCTTCTGGTGAACACATAGGGCCTAGCACTGTCCTTACTGTCCTAAGTTTCCTCCTTGCCCTATTACTCAGAGCACAGTTTATGTTCCAAAGCCTAAAGGTCTGTTTGCCCTCAGGGTTGTTTTTACCTCCATCCAATATGAATGTGTACAGAGATGACTAAATCTGACTAAATCAACCATATTGTTGCAGTAGCCCTCTTGTTAGAGGGTAGAAATGAGCAGAGACACAGACTCCTTGTTTATCACAGCATGAAAAGGGTCCTGGGTTATTCCTCTTTCCAGCTCAGCCATCCTGACTCCAACCATTCACTGACTCTGGCTGCAGCAGCTCCTGTTGGAGGTTTCTCCTGCAGGCTCTGACTGCTGGTTATTCCCTGCTGAACTCTGACTGCAGGGATTAGTGTGCAGAGTCTGAATGCAGCTTTTACCCAGCCAGACTGTGACTGCAGGTTCCAACAACAGGCTCTGACTACACACCCAGACTGACCTCACAGCAGGGATTCTCTCTCCTCAGGATCCTTCCTCTTCATGATCCTCTCCTTCCCTCTTCCTCAAGGTTCCTCCTCCTCAAGGTTCCTCCTCCTTCATGATCCCCTCACCAGCTCACCCACTCCCTTTTATCACTTATCTTTATTGGCTATAGCTGAGACTCATCAGAGGCGAGGCACTATTGGGTAATTAACACAGTTGTTACTTATCAGGGGCAGAATCACCTGTATTCTCTTTTCCTACACCTGTGACCAATTTCCACCAGTGCCTGCAAAGCGACTCTCTTAACCCATTTCAGCTGACCCTCCTTTAATTTTCTGAAATAACTTCTGACTCCTGTTTTTGTAGAACAGTAAACAGGAATGTTTAACTCATCTTTTTTATACCATTCTGCAAAACCAAGCAGAGCTGCATTGTTTCTGTGGAGAGGATATGGGCAATCCAAAGTTCCTCACTCTTGCTGCAGGCTAAGGGCATGTACACAGGCAATTGCTGTGATGTTCAATAACTTTTTAACACTCACTCCACTGAGCTTCTCACATTCAGAAAAAAGCCCATTACAAAACTTGCAGTAATGCTTCTTGCTGATCAATTTTTTTTTTTTCCCCAGAAATCCAAGTAAGTCCTCAAGTGGATCTTTTCTAGCCATATTAACTGTGCAGAAAATACGCCAGCTAGAGCCTGTGCTACTTTTTTGTCTTCTGGTATAATAGATTACTTTGGCACTTTCTTCCCAGTGGTTTAGGCTCTCTAGTTTAAGATCCTTCACAACCCTTATGGATATATTTTCAGATGGTTTACCATTATGACTTATCATCTGGTAGTAGCATTCCTTTTATTGACAAGTCAATCAATCAATGGCTCATCTTTACTGGCTGAAAACTGGTTTTGCTCAAGATATTTGAAGAGGAGTCAGAAGCAGCAAAATCATTGGACTTCTCTGCAATTTCCTTAACATAGCTATTTGTCTGGCAGGTTTTCTGCTTCACAGATCCACTGAGGCTTTGAATTTGTTGCTGTTTGTGGTTACCTGATTAGATTTTCTTTCTTGCAGTATAGTCTGCAGGTTTCTATAGGACCAGTTCAGTTTTCAGAAGGATGGTGGTTTGCTGCAAGTCACTTCTTCAGCTTTAATTTTTCAAATAGGCATGCAGGATTTCATACAGAGTGCTTTGAAACAGCACAAGTTTGACTAAAGCTTTTCAAGATGATGTCACTTAGAGCAGCTTTACCAAATGTTGAAAGTGTCATCACGCTATGCTGGCCTCTTCCACCCTTCACCTCCTGCTCACCCCCACGTAAACCTGCAGCTAGGGCAAAGCTACACTGGTTCAGTCTGGGAAAAAAAAAAGTGTATTTGTATGGCTGGAGCTCCTCATGTTACATCATTCCCATTGAAGGGAAAAAAAAAAAAGAAGAAAAGGAAATTCTGTTTCTGATCCCTGTTTTTTGTGAAGATACAATCAGAAATATGATCCAAGAGTGCTGACTGAATGCTGTCTGCTCATGCCTTGAAATGTCTGGCAGCATGGGTTGTCACATGATTTTTACTCATTTTTACAGCAGGTCTCTCTCCTTTGATCTGGTAACAATAGACAATGGGATGCATCAAGTATGCTTCAAGCTCATTCCAGGCTCTCAGTCATAATACAACAAAGATTTTGATTTTTTAATTCTTTTTAACAACTCACAACTTTTTCTATAGCACACTGTCAACACCCTGTCTACCCAATCTGGACCTTTTTGGATGGCTGCACCAGAAACACAGGAAGGTATTTTTTTCCCTACCTTGCTTCCCAGTCTCTAGCAGTGCCACTGTGTTTTATCTGGGCCACATTCCTAAAAATCCAACCTAAAAATCCCGGTGCAAATGTGCTGCGCATGCTTCAGCATTTTGCTATAAAGCAGTGCCCCAATGTCTCAGTGGCAGTTTTACACAAATCCACAAGGAAAGCCCTGTCTGAGAAGAGAATAGCCCTAATGGAATGACCTTTACTGGGACTTGACACCTGCTACCCTGTAAGCTTCCTATACACACAGCTTAATCCACCTGGAGGCTTTTTTTTCCTTGATGAAAGGTGATAAAAAAAAAGCTGTTAGATTGTAAGCTCTGTCTTAGATTCAAAGCATGTAGGCTCCTTGATATTCTGAAGCTTAGGGCACACAGAGGGGGAAAAATATTTCTTAGTTCAGGTGAAATTCTCAAGTTGCTTATTAGGAATGAACCCTGGTCTAAGAAACACTTTTATTGGTGTGAAAGTAAAGAAAAGGCTTCCTGATAGGAAGAAAGGGGCCCAGTTCCACAGTACTAGAGACAAGATAATGTAATAGTGATCATAAAGCTTTCCTCAGCAGAGAAAAAGAAAAAAAGTGGCCCAACTCTAGAAATTTACAATCCACAGAGGATCTAACAGATTGCATTCTGGACACCTTAAAGGTGAACGCTCTAAAACCTGCATCAATCTACAATAATGAAAACCTGTCCCCCTCTGATTATAAATAATTCCTTCTTTCTTTGAGACAACAAAAGGTCTAAGTCAAAAAGTTCTATCGGTGTGATTTTTAGCATGGTAGAAAAGGAGGAAAACCAGATTAAAAGACAGGCAGAATTGCAGCACTGTCCTGGCACTGCTGTTGGGAGAAGCCAGTACAAAAACCTCAGAATGGGAATAGAAGAGGAATTATTTGGTGGTTAGCTTTTAGAACTTAAAGAGTAAAGAGAAAAAAGAGAAAAATGAGAAAAATGAGAAAAAAGAGAAAAAACATCCAAACAATCCCCCCAAAGAAACGACCTCCTAAACAGATGATTTCCCTGAGCAGTGATGCTCTATCAGTACCTGCTCAAACCGTAGTGAGCAGCAGAATAAAAATGCGGTGGTGGCTGGGAGCTGAACTCAAATTCTTCAGGTCACTACTTCTTACTCTTTTCTCCCACTGTGCCAAACACCATCTCTCTCAGGGAAGCAAACCCTTGGAGCTCATCCTCCCTCCTGCCTGAGCCAAGGTGCATCAAAGCCACCAGCTCTGGCCTTACACAGCCTGGAAAAAGAAATTGTGCAAACCTCTTATTGCACATCATGAGAGAAAGCTCGAATAAGCTCTCTTCAGCTGAAAGCTTTTCCTAGAAGAATTTCCAATTTTTTACTCCCCTGGGCACTGTTTCTAGGATTTTTATTTTCTCTGCAGGCTGAGGTTGACAATGTTCAAACACTTTGCCCTTCTGCAGTTGGCCCAGGTGATTAACTTACTATTTTAAAGGGCTGGACGCAAAAAGTTCCGTATGGAAAAATTTATATGGAGATCACTGTTTAATAAATACTATGAAAAAGAAGGAAGGTTTTATTTTTGGATTTTATTTCTTTTAAGGTGGCTGGCACGTCTATTGAGTTCTTTAGTCACTTAGATCTTGCCTGTGAGATCAGGGTTTGTGTTTGCTTCACCCCACCTGTATCATACATGCTAGGCTCTAAACGCAGCAGCAGCCAACCTTTATCTGATGGGTTTTATAATATAGGCCATTTATATGAAGTGAGTGGAACATTGATCCTCCTGTTCAAGTTTCCTGAGATTATTCAGTATTAGCATTGCTGAGATTAGTCACACCGTGGCTGCTGCTCATGTAGATTGCTTGATACAGAATATTTCCCACTGCACACAAAGCAGCTCTGTAGGAAAACCCAATTCAATCAATTTGAGCAGCCCTTCTTGTGCTACATTGGTATATTATGTATTGGGCAGATAAAGTTGTGATTCTATCTAATATATTCTTTGGCTGGTTTGACTGATGTGCTGGATGAATGGAGACACCTAATGCTCTCCCAGTCTTGCTGCTGGAAGATAATGGCATCATTATTTGAAAACAGACCAAAATAGGGAATGGGGGAAGAAAAGGGTTTAACCTCTGCTTCCCACATCTGTAGCAAACATGGACAGTGCAGGGTGGGAAGGAAGAAAATCAGGCAGAGGAGATTTCTGACAGCAAGCTAAAGAAAAGTGGAAACTGAGGGTGACAAAAAGCTCTAAATACTGATGTAATGCCAGCAGCTGCAGGAGGTGCTCTGAAAACTGCAAAACAACTTTCAGATGAGCAAACTATCTGAGCCTCAGGCTTTTGTATCTTTTTTCCCAATTTTTATAATTATTGGTTGGGATGGTAGAAGCACCTACATCCCTGAGAGGGCCACCACATCCTTGGATCTGTTTGTACCAACAGGCACAAGTGACCAGTTTCTGTTGGGGCCACTCTCTAGAGACAATGTTCCACAACTCCAGGCCTGTCAGATTTTAAAAATAAAAAGGAAAAAAATTATAGGGATTTTAAAAAAAAATAAATTATCAAGCCAGGTGATCTTCTGCTCTAAATCTGTAAATGGGTAGTTTACGTTTCCAGGGTTTAGGCTGATTTTCTAACTCTGCAGATGCACAGAACATCTAAAAGCACATCAGGTTTTATAACAAAAAAAAAGCCTTGGAGCCAGAAAGGGAGCCAAGAAATTCTCTCCTATGTTGTATTATAAGAGAAACACAAAAAGTAGCTCAGAAGAATGATCATAAAAAAGGGACAGTTCGGCAGCACCACCCTACAGTTAAGGTGTGTTCTGTCATAAATGGAAAAGTCTGAGAAATGGAAGACAATGTCATAAGACCAGACAATAATGGTGTCATCAGGTGACATGTTTTGTTAAATCTTGTGTACAAACTCCTTTGATTCCTTCAGCCTTGTGTTTGTTGTTCCTGATGGGTTCCAGCAGCATTACATTTGCTGCTGACACACCTCAGTCTGGAAGCAGCACCATTTATAGTGCTTCAACTGCAACTTGCACTGCAGTTCCACCCAATTTATTATCATCAACACACATCTGAGTGTCCAGCTTTGCTGGTAATCTGAATTCACTGAGGACTTGGGTGTAGGGCTGATGCTTTAAAGCACTAATTTAAAAATTACTAATTGGCTAGTTTCCCACACCAAAACACTCACATTCAGTGAAAGCAAACAATACTCCATTTAAGCCATTCATATGTGTGAAAAGAAGCAATACATTGTGTTTGTAGAAATGTTCATAGCAGTGTGACCACAAAGACTTCAGATTCACCAGATATTTCTGCAATTGGGACTGCACAGAGGCAGCAAAGGTGAGTAAGTCTTTTCTCAGCTTGTGTAGTTACTTCTCAATGAACCTCCCCAAGGTCTTTACACAGATATTTTTTCTCAGTTTTAAACATATTTTTTCTAATTGACTTTTTTTTTTTAAATAATTAGAATTACTTTTCCCTTGTGATTATATCTATTTTTACACTTTGTCTCCGTGCTAATTTTGGTGTGTTTAATTAGATCTACATCCCACACTGCTCACCTTCAGAAGTACTTCAACTATTACATCATCTCAGCTGTTTTTTCCTATATTCATTTTCTAAATGTAGAAAACTTCAAGTAAAAAAAAAATCTGGTTTTATTCCTTAATCACACTATGACATGATGATATTTATCACATTCTATGAATGAGCCACCTTAGTTACACTAAATTTAATGGGATTTTGGCTTTTTGCTTTTGTTGTTTGGAGTTTTGTTTGTTTATTTCTCATCTCTTCCCCTTGTACCAGAACCTAACTTTAGCAAAATAGTAACCAAAAGCCAGATTGTCCACTAGGAGCCATCACATTTCCAGATTGTTGTCTGATGCCCGTAAATTCAGAAGAATATTTTAAACAGCACAGTATATTTTTTTCATCCTTGTGGAAAACTGCAACCTGCTAGGCTAATATTGCAAATCTGATGCTATTTCTCAGGTGTCAAATCTTTCAATAGATGAACTTGCAGCTGAAATTTTGGGGTAGGATAGCAAAATAACCTGAAATCTGCTGTTACCTACAAGAACAGTGAAAATATTACCACTACCATTTCCTTCCAAGTAGATTCTCAAAATCAATTTGAAATACAGAGTAAATAATTTCCCACCTTTACAATAAATGATTGTGTCTGGATTTTAACATACACCTTTTTTCTAGGAAATATAACAGGAGGGTGTAAGCTGAGCATTGTCCTCACTCAGTTTCACAGATTATAAGAGTTTTTTACCTTGAATAACACCAGGTAAATTTTTCTGAACTGATTTACATTAATAATTTGACTTATCACCATAAAACACCATCAACAGAGCCTGCACCTGCCTGATACTGTGGTTAAGGAGGAACACGTTCCTGATGCCTGATCTGAACTGAACTGTCCACAGTGAGTATTTTTTCAACTTTTTATAGCAGATTCAGAGATTCCCCATTTTTCCTTTGTGAGGAACAGTTTATCTGTGTAACAGCACCAACATCCTGAAAATTACAAGTTGTTTTTGTTTTTTGTTTTTTGTTTTTTTTCCCAGCCATGGTATAGGAACTCTTTAGCTGAATTTCTTTGTGTCATGCATGCCACAGATTTTCCATCCATGTCTTTGATATGCTTCATCCACTGTTTGGAAGAAGGTCAATGACTAGAAAGCATAAATAGGATAATTAAGGTAATGCTGAGATGAACAGCCTGACACTGGCCTCATGAAAAGCTATGAAAACACTGATTTGTGGGATGAGATATGTATAAAGCTAAAGAAGATTAGAATTAATGCTAATTAATACTAATTACATCATTATTTTATGATGGGGGAAAAAAAAAGACAGGTTTTATCAACCAAACAATTACTAATAAATAATTACTAATATTATTTTTTTGGTTAAAGACAATGACAATGACTGACACACTTCTGTAGCATGTCTGATTTACCCAAAAAGAAGATTAGGAGTCTGATTATTGCATCACCTGATGAAGAGTTATCCACTTTTGAATATGAATGAAAGACATCCATGTCTTGACCTCTAAATCAGCAAGAAATATGTGCAAGACGATGAAATAGGTGGTAGCCACAAAGACAAAATTAATAATTAACAAAGAGAACACTTTAAGCAAGGAAAAGATGGTGTGTTTTTAACAATTTGAAATCTTCTAGAAAGAAGCCTTCTCAGTGTAAGCATCTGGTATGCTCAGATAATAAACATTAGCAGCTTAATGCAGAATTAAAAGATAAGATGCTTTGGTTTGTATTACAAAAGTAATAAACATAAAGGTCTTTTCAGGCCTTAAAATGAATCTATTAGCATGGTTCCAATGGGACTCTCAGCATGATCTCAAATGCACTCTCTGATAAACCTCTTGTCTCCCAAGCACCCTCAGAATTGTTAACCCCAGTGTGGTGGGGTCTGCCTCTTGCTATTTCTATCTGCAGTGTCATTTTCATTCCTTCTGCCCCAAACCTTTTTAAGTGTCATTCTCTAGGAGAGTAGATGCTTTTCTAGAGGTTTCCTTGATTCATCCTCTCATTGTGCCTCTGTGCCATCATTTTCCACAAGGATCATCCAACAGCCCATATTCCCAACCTGACATCTGCTATTTACTGTAACCCTTTTAGATTCTGGTAATATCATTTGCAGCTTGCCAAAGTCATTCTGCCTTGTTTAATATGATATAATCTGCATTATGCCTTAAAGCATGCATCTTATTTTCTGCCATTATGCCTCGAGGTGCCATCTACCTGCAGTGTCACCCACCATGCAGTGCCTGTGCTTGGCACAAAGTGTCCACCCCTCCAGTTTGTCTTCTGCAGCTAGAATAAATCCACCACATACAATGGGATATTTAAGATTTAACCTGATCATCTTCAGCTGAAACACACCTTGAGCTCCTGCCAGTCCGGGGAAACTGTCATTGAAAAAGTTAATTGGCTCCCTCATCACTCCAGGTTGGACCAGCCTCTGGAAACACCTCTCTCTGCTGCAGTGCCACCACCAAACCTAAAGCAAACAGGACCCTAACTCAGACAAAGAATTATGATCTGAATGGCAGAATGAATATATGAAAGCATGTGTGTTACCTTTGTAGATCCAAGAGAACTGATGGCAGATTAGATTAGCATTTTCTTCCCTTTCCAAATCACCTTTTCCTTTATGCAGTTTCCTGTTTGTGAAATGTCTGTACCAACCTTAATGGGTATTTTGACCCAATGTACCTTGTGATAAATGCCATCATCATCCATTTGGAGGCTGTCCCATGTTCTCAAGACCGGAGATTTTTGGATGACAGCCTTTTATTTCATTTTCATTTGGCTTCTGTTCCTAAGCACTTTGCTTATTATCAGGTCCTTTTGTTGTGTGTACTCCAGTTTCATCCTACTAATTGGCTACAGTGTAGGTCTATGATCCCTATCAAATTAACTTCTACTGTAATTGAGCCTGCTAGAATCAGATTGCCTGCCCAACCTCCTCTTTAAGTCATGTTCTCACTGCTGTACACTTAATATCAAACTTTAAATACTTTACACTTTCATCAGTGACTGTGCATCTGAAGCTATCTTGGATAAAAGCATCGCTTACATAAAAATTGAATTGAATGCCTTTTTATAACCACAAAACAGCTGACACAATGGTCAATATCTAATGGTAAAATTAAAAATCAGTCCACCCAGCTAAGTTAGTTTGATTTCAGTTGGATGAGAGCATTGTAGTAAGTGGACATAGTAATACTCAAAATTTCCCATGGTTGTATCTAGGCATGAGTAGTCAAGAGCTTCCTTCTGGGCAGGTTAGCAAAATTATGGATGGCTGGGAAATCCACTTCAAATGCCCAAGAGATTTCTTTACTCCAGTCATTAAGGCTCTGTATAGTCAGTGAAACCTTCACCTAAGGCAGGAACCTGGCCATGCTGTAGAAACACATTACTTTTGGTTTAAGTAATGTAACAAGAATCCACTCAAAACCCCAAAACATTGTTGAAGGTTTCCATACAGATGTTGTTACCCAGAACAAAGCCATGATGTGCCAGGATTCATGGTGGGGGAAAAAAAAAAAGAAGAATGAACTATTGGCAGTGCTTAGTGGCTTAGTGAAAATAATTAGAACAGAAAGTACAGTCAGCTCAGTCAGAAGCTGCTTTAGCACTCCTTTTGCTATTTTTATTTGCACTGGTTAATACCTTCCTACATCTTAAAATAACTAGGCCAGCTTGTCTGAGGGAATGCAGAGCAGGGTGCTAATCTCATCTCTGCCTCACAATTCACCAGGGTCAGCACTTCCTAAATTGGAATGACGTATCCTGTCCTATTGGGTGAGGTCCAATAGCAAGGTCTATACATTGTTACTTTTAAAGTTACAGAGAAAAGTCAGAATTTTGGCAAAACTCAGTGGACTCAGTAGTCACCCACTCACTTTGTGGTCTTCAGTATTACTTTTCTCACCTTGGTCTTGTAAGATCAAATCCTGTCTTCAGCACCTGCTAGCATGAAGTATCCAAAACTGTCCAGTACTGTTTAGTTATTACAAATTCTTGGAGAAATTGATTAGTATATAGATTTTATTGCATAATAGATGATAATAGGGAATTATCTTCCTTGTGATTGACTAAGCCTGGCAGGCACAACGTGCATGTTAAGAATTTCTTCTATGGAAAATTACCACAGCAAGCATCAAAATGTTCACTTTCTGTTTGGGGAGAAACTCTTAAAAGATCCTGCAGTATCTTCCTGACAAGTCATTGGGTGCCTCTGAGCACATAAATTGCACTAAGGTATAAATACATGGAAATTCCAGGGCAACTGTCTGTCATCAGATTAGAATGACAATAACGAGGAAAGGTTGGTAAGATACCAATAGTTGCAGCTTAGGAAAAAAAGACACCAAAGAACAAACTTGTGTTGATTTATTCCTACAGGCAGGTATTTCTGACTGTAAAGTTCCTATTTTTTTGCATATGTAACTCTC
>VWYP01031004.1:0-12053 GCA_013400435.1 Pycnonotus jocosus
CCTGAGAATGTCCCCACTGGGTACCTGACTCTGCTTTCCTCGTGTTCTGCCAGCGTAGGCTCCTTAATAGGCGCCAAAATGGGAAATTTCTTTTGTATTTTCATCATCAGCTGATGTATCTATTGTTGAAATGGACTTGAAAATTTAAAACTATTTAATGGAAAAGTATTTTTTCCTTTAGGAAAAAAAACTATGTTTGTGGACAACTTCCTGATTTTTTAAAGTTCAGATACAGCCTTAGCAAACATGATGAACATAATTTTTGTTCCCTCAACAGGGAGAGTGGTGAAATGGCCTTGTTTTAGGCTAAGGTGGAGAGCTGACTGGTTTTACAGCATTTCTGTGTTCAATGTTTAAGTGTGGATGGTACTTGCAGCATTCTCAGATCTGAGAGTCACTGCTAATGGCTCCATTTTATGAACAGGCAGTGGCTCTGTGCTGTGGGAGACTGGGCAGGGGGGCACAGGGCAGAGCCAAGCAGCAGCCACCAGTCTGTGGGTGAGGTCAGTGTTCCTGTTCTGCCCCCACTGAGGCAGTGGCCTTGGCTCATGAATGTCTCTGGATCTGTGGTAAGGAAAGAATTGTAAGTTTTATTGTAGAAGTATTTGAATGATGGCTGGATACATGCATTCGGAAATCCATGAATAATGCAGCATGGGTTGGATTTCATGGTTTCTCTTGTCAGCTGCCATCCTGTGGTTTAATATTTTGATAAGTGATTTTTATTTTGATTCCCATATGCGTCTTTATGTCTGTCTAACTGCGCTGCTGGCAAGATGAGGTAACAAAGAAATGGATGAGGAGCTGTTCTGATTTAATCTTAGGTAACTCTTAGTGTCACTTCACCATTTTAGAACAGTGCTGATGAATCACTCTACACTGGGAGTATGTAGATAATAAAATAGAGAGCAAGAGACCAAGAGCAGAGAACAAAAATATGCAGATTAAAATGTTGTTACCATATGCCACTATTTTTATTGTTGGCACTTAGCTTTTCTAAGGAAATAGAGCAGAACTTAATGAAGGGAATCATTCTCCCAGTTGCTCTGGTTCCTCAAAAAGGGACCTTGGCAGCGCCAGGCAAAATTGTCTCTCTGAGACTTTGAGCCGCTCTTATGTGAAACGCATTTGAAAGTATTAAATCAGATCTGGTGTATATTGTAGCATGGAAATGTAATTTCAGCACAGATGTCACAAGGAATTACACTATCCCTGAACAGTGATGTTTTGATCACTCCCTCAAGGATAACATCTTGTACCTTATTACTGCTGCCCGCTGTCCTGATGCTCAGATAACCACGGATCTCTTGTTTGCAGGCACTTACCCCAAGTGATGCATGCAGCAAGCTTCTGCTGCTTTTTTGCCATAGCCCTCTACAGTATTCAGAACCTTCTACAATGTCTGTCTGCAGCTGCTGAATGCAGCACAATGTCACTCTGGTCACTAGAGTTACACCTTTCATTTTCAACAGTATTTAAAAATTTGGTACAGGAAAGAGTTAATGAAAGAGATTATTAGATTTTTTATTTCTCAATAAACCTGAGTCACAGTAAAAGGAATGCTTTGGATATAACATTTTTATCCTTATCCATTAACAGTGTCACTAGTAGTGTTTTAAATCGTGGTTTTTTATGAGTGGAGTATTATGAAGGAGAATGACTTCTTAAGTAAAGAAATCTACTTCATTATTTATGATCTTTTCCCTCACACTTCTTATTTGTGGTTTTCTTTCTTCAATTGGCTTTTTTATGTGTTCTGAATGTACTAGCTTAGTGCAGCAATTCTTTATAGCAAGACAGGATACAAGGCAAGATGCTGAATGTGGGTACATTTGTCATGGAAAAAAGCCCACTCACATCAAAGTGGAGCTGTGCAAACTAGCCTGGAAAGCTTAAATAGGTACCAGTAAATATGGATACCACTTCTTCAGTGTTCTGACAAAAATAGAAACTTCTCATGTCTCGTGGTTTGTTTTGTTTTCTACTAATTGACATCTTTGATTTTGTTAGTATTAACAAAATAGAAGACTTAGTGGAAAAGAAAATTAAAGCTGTGGGGTTTTTTTAAAAGCTTTAGCTAGTTTAAAGTAGCTGATAATTCCTGGCTTTCTATCTGAAGGTGCATAAGGTTGAATCAAATATTTATTAGAGTGCTCACAGTCCAGGTTTGATCCTCAGCTGTTCAGAGCTACCTTAATGAGGAAAAAAAGAGGGTATGAGCTGCATGGTGTCACAGCTGTGCAGAATTCAACTGTCCTTCTTGGAAAATGTTTCTAGGTGGTTACAGTGGGTCAAAGTGTCTGCTGAAACATGTCACTGAACCTGTGCACTGTGGAATATTCCAGTAAAGCACTCTATGAACTATCAGGAACTTCCTTGAACATAGCTATGCAGTTTTCTACCGCTGACTACATGAACTGAATAAAAATAGAATCCTTTTGTACTCTCCCAACCCTATGTGAATTGTTGAAGATGGTAATGTATATTTTACTTGCAAGATGTTTGAATCAGTTTTTTAAAACTAGGTATAAGCTTTGTATTAATGTATTCGATAGAGCAAGATCAACACAGCTCAGGAGACTTTTTTTTTCCTTTAGGATGAATTCAGATCTGTATGGCATAATCAATTTGTGTGGTTGCAGTCAAAATTCTGATTAAATCACTGGAAATAGATGTATATGTGATGTCTAAAGGAGATAAAAATATACAGTCAGAGTCTATATCATTACATAGGTATTATGATGTAGGTTGTAATTGATTCTTATACTGAAAGATGCATAGATGTGCAAAACTGCTGTTAAGGCAATTATGGTTTTCCAGAAAACTAGTCATCTTTCTGTGTTATTTATTTGTATGGAAAAGTTGCCTGTTTATTACCTCTTCATTTGTGATCCATTTCTGTGGCCCTTGTTTCAGTTTGCATGAATGTACAAATACACATACAAAATTTCAACTCCTTCCCCAATTACTATTGGTAAACTTTTGAAGATTTCAAAAACCCCTTTATGGTGTTTCTGTGTTCTTGGCTGAAAACACATCTCTTTTTATTGTGTTTCAGTTAAGAATTACCTGTGGTTAAGCTTCTTCCAAATATGTTGCTGTATAAAATCGCATAATCTCCTAAAGAAACAGAAAGATATGATGCTAAATTGTTCTACTGTCATCACCGTCTGGATACAAAGATTATTATTTTTCTCATTTCTCTGAAAAACAAAGAACAAATGCATCCTTTGAAGAAACGTGAAATAAGTGACATCTATAGCTAGCAGGCTCAGTAATGAGAGTGCAGGTGTTGTTTTCTGTGCTTTCCCTGTAAACTTAGTTCTGTTCTGTAGAAGATAATAAGATAGGAGATTTAATGGGAATTAAGACAGTTCAGGCATGATAATGTGTGTAGGACTGGACAAACAAAGCAAAGGAAAAAGGATAATCAATAGTCTCAGTTCACCCAGATCTGAAGATTAGGAGCACACATAGAAGATATAAAGTTTGTCCTGTGTGGAAAAGCCCCAGGTTTATTGGGTCCAGTACCTGTGACTTTGACCAACCCCAAATATCTGTGGTATAGGATGGGAACTGAGCACTCTGTGGCTCAGAGGAAGCTGGAGTGACTGTATAGTTTGAAGTTTGATGTGTCTGCCTTCATTAATTCACTCTGTCCCCTCTTGGGCCTGTGTGAGCTCCTGGAGAGCTGTGGCAGGAGGTTCCACACCCTGAGTGCCTGTGTGCAAAGCATCCAGCACCTTTCTGTCCCTTTTTTGTGCTGCTCTCACTCCCTGGCAGCCAGTGACACAGCAGAATGATCCCTATTCAGGGTAATCTAGACTTACATATCTCTCCGTGGTTCTCCCTATTTGTTTGAGCTGACTTTGCCCTTTTCCATCTCACACCCTGGAGTTATGTCATGGCACAAGATGTCTCATTTTTGTATTCCTTCCTAATCTTTCCCTGCCCACTGAGTTTTTTGGGTAGTCAGCTAATGTTTTTGTCAGCCGATGTCTTTGTGATCAAAAATTCAAAACTCTTGTTCATGCCAGAGTATGGACAGTCTGGATCATTAAAGATGTGAAATTTGGGGGTTTGTGGTTTTTTTTATCTGTTCTAATTGCCAATTAATTAAATAAATATCTCTCAAATTGAATGGGGGTTTTTTTTGGCAATTGTTAAATGACCTCCCTGCCTTTGTTTTGGCCCACAGGATTTTCATTCTTGCTCCCTCTGTCCTGTTGAGGAGAGGCAGTGACAGGTGGCCAGGGGCAGCTGGCCAGGGTCAGCTCCTTATTTGCTGATGTGCAGAAACAGTGTGGTAATAATTTTGATTGAGAAACTTCACTGATGATTTCTTTGTACTGCAAAAACTGTTCTGTCCCACCTGTGTATCCATATCCCAGGGTAAATACCTTGTGTCTTTCCTCAGGGCTACTTAATACAGAGCTATGATGCAGAAACTTTCATCTCCCTTCTTTATTCATTCCTGTTTGTTGATTTTTTTCCAGAATTTGAGTTTTGTGGGATAAGGTTTTCCGTTGTCATTACACAAAGGCATTTGCCTGTGTCTCCAGTGTACTCTTGGTCTGTGTGTCTGTGCCTCCTGAATGATTATCTGGATTGTGTCAAACTGTGCAGCTGATGAGTTTCCCCAACCTTCCTTCCTTCAGAGCATTGGTTTTGCTTTCTCCTGTATTTCTGGTGATTATCAGAGGAAACCAATTTTCTTTGTTGTTTTTGGACTCTATCAAATGCCAATGCATTCTAAAATTATTAAAGAGGGAAGAGAGGAAAGTGGAAAGGGAATCATAAAGGCCTTTTTTATTATTTGAAATATGAACAAAAACAAGAGCACTGTCATGTAACAATATTGATTTTTTTTCCCCTTTCTTTGATAACCTTTTCCTATAATACAGCCTGTGTTAGACAGTTGTATAATGCCTGTGCAATGAACAGCTCTGATGTAACACATTGCAAAAAACAAAAGGATGACCACTTCTGTTTATCCAGTTTGGTGACAATTATGTATTTCTTCAGGAAAAAAAAAACAGTTTATAAAAGGAAGTATCTATGACTTATTAATTATGTAAGATGGAACAAAAAAGGGTCAGAAACAGAATAATGGTACCTATATTTTAAAAAGTCAAGGAAAAAACCCCACCCAGAATGTCTGAACAGAGCAGTGTTATGGAGAGATGACTGCTGTTAACTGAGAGTTACATGAGTGACTATGTGATTGCTGTTTTGCATATTTTGCCTGGTGAACTTCACCAGCATGTACAAAGAAATGAGTTAAAGGCAGTTAAAAATCACTGCATTTAATCTTCCTAAAAATTGGCAACTGTCCCACAGATCTCCTTAAGTGGGAGACAAACAGAAAGAAAATCTATAGGAGAATGAGAAAATTTTTGTGATTTGTTTTTCCACATACAAAAAAACAGATTGTAGATACTTATTAAAAAAAAAAACAACCCAACCAAAACCAAAACAACTAAAAATCGAGCAACTAAAAATAAGTTGAAAATCCTTCCATAAGGATTAATGACTGGTTGCCTACAGTTTTATGTCTTGCAACATCCCTAAAAATCTGTCTGGTCTCTCACTAATCCCCTAAATGCTTTTCTTTGTGCTTTGGGCTGTCAACAAGCAGCACATGCCATGGTAGCTTGGGAACTGCTCATGGTTGACTGATCATCTGATTATGGCCCTTTAGCTGATGAGTGAAATGAGCAGGGCAGCTAAAATTTGAATTCTCCCTGCTCTCCTCTGTCAGGGCACTAATTGGATGCAGCTCTCTAGTCAGTCATTAGAGTTCGCAAAGTTGAAAGTTAAATTTGCGAAACCTTAACCTCATCAAATTTGGTTGAAATGGTCCAGTGAATTGAAAAGTGATTGCAGGAAGAATGAAGGACTGACAAATGAAGATGGACAAACAGGGAGTGTGATAGATACTGTCTGCTTTTTTAGGTAAATGAGAAAAAGCAAAGATAAAACCTAAGTACTTTCTAATCTGTTACGTCATCTCTGAAATAGCTTAACTGTAATGGAAATAATTACCTTAAAATTGGATCTTGGTTTGAAATATTCAAATCATTGTATCATTAACTATATAGTTGCCATTTATTCCTTTGGGCCACTTTTTGAGTCTCATTATATTGAAATTAGAAGTGTTCTTGAGCAGTGCAGACCTGAAACAGTTTAACTGCTGTATTTCTGTGCCTTAAACAACAATAGTTGTTTTGGGGACACAATCTGTCTGCATCTCTCCTGCTGAGGATATTTTGAAGTTGCTTGGAAAACAGTGCAGATCTTCAACTCTTGCATGTTTAATCCAAATATAATATTGTGGTAAAGGGAGAGTGAGGGTGAAGGGGCTGGTTCTCTCTGGGTTGGTTTTAGAATGACAAATTCCCAGTGGGGTAACTGCAGGACAAGAACTGAGTAACTGCTCATGTTTGGGTTGGGTTTGGAACTGGCTCAGCAAGGATAAACAAGTCTGTCTACACAAGTAGTACAGGAGAGCACGAGTCACAGAATATATACAAAGGGATATACAAAGTTAACATTTAGAAGTGAGACCTGCAAAAGATGCTGCAACATTGATGGTCCTCTCACCTGAGCAGGGCCTGTTGTCGGGGGCAACATCACCATGGGCATCCCAGATGTGCCAGGCAAAACCCTGCTGAGCCCCTGTGCTGTGAGTGGGGATTGCATGGACCAACAGAGGAGCCCAAACCTTTGGGAGCTGGGAGAAGCCAGGGGTTCAGGAGCATTATCCATGATTATAATGTCAGTCACACACATTATTCCTGTGTACTGGCAGGTTTATCTTGGTCATACAGAGCTGGGGTTAGACAAACACAGCTGTCAGATCTGAGTGCTCTGCTTGGTGTGAGTAACCCCAGTTTTATCTGGTGTAGGGTGTGTGGAAGCTTTGCTACATGAGGCAGTCACAGCCTCTGTCCTTACAGGGTAATGCTGCTCACATTTTTGCTTTCCCATTAATAGCACAGAAAGTGATTAGGAGGGATTCAGGAGAAGCAATTGAAAAAATAACTGACTTGTGAAAGATTTAATGAACTGAATTTATTTGCATCTCCAAGTGAAAATGAATTTTAGTTAAGGATAACACATACAAGGGGAATAATATTCTAGTAGTTGATGGCTTTTCAATCTAGTTGAAAAAAGGATCATAAAATGTTCTGGCAATCAATGTGACAACAGACATATTGGGAATGAAATCCAGGAACACATTCATAGCTCTGTCTGCAGTTAACTTAGCCATGGGAACAACCTACTTAAGGATGTGGTGAGTAATTTGCCATTATCCAAAATTAGGGGAAAAAATCTAATTTAATCCTGCATTTTTTAATGGATCCTGAAAAATACTGGGGACAAGGCTATGCAGAAAGTGAATAAAAAACATTTCAAAGTAAAATGTAGTTGTGATGCACACGGGTTACTGCTTGTCTCTGAAGTACAGTAGCATTGCATGGCTTTTATTTTCCCCTGGAGTCAGCTCAGTTAATAATTATTGTTGCTAAATCTGACATGTATTCTACATTGCTAGGGAAAATGGAAAGGTTTTGTAGAATAGTGATGAATACTCTACTTGCCAGATTTTTCTTTTTCTTCTGATAATTGGTAGGTGTTTATATTTCATCATATCTGTTTTTAGGACTGCACTTACTAGATTGCTCCTCAATTCAAGAAAAGACAGTCCTGTCCACCATTTTATAATGTCACTAGATAATGTAGGCAAGACAGAACAAGTCTGCTGAAATGAGATGAGATGAGATGAGATGAGATACTGTTTTGCGCTTTCCAAAAAGGACAGTGCTTGCTTCTAATTTTATCTTTGTCTAGACTGTGCTTCCAATGGCAACAGCTCAGCACTGAGCACTCTGCAGCAGGTGCTGGGATGAAATTACTTTCAGGAATGGAGTTACCAAACACAGAGCATTTTTATGGTCCACAAAGAGAGGAAAATCTGGCAGGTGTTTTCTTGGGATCCTCACTGGAACTGACAGTTGCAAGTTTGCTCTCCAAGAAGGATGAAAATGTCCCAGATTGTAAAAATTCAGACTTTTCAAATGCCCTTCCTTTCATTAACAGTTCACCTTGACTTGTTTTGGAATTTGCACTTGTGTTAGCTGAAAACAAAAATTTTGGAGGCACTTGTGCAAAGTATTGCTAAAGAAAGGCTTAGTTGCTTCACTGTTTCCCTTTTGATTTTTCTCTTGGCTGTAGAGCTCAGGCAAAAGTCTCATTTCGTAGGACAAGCCCAATCTCTTGTGTAGTCCACATTGCCAGTTTTTATTAAAAAAGAAAAATAGATAATCTGTGACATTGCAGATGGCACGAAGGCAATAACCAGAACAACTGGTGAGAGAGACCACCAGAGATGCTGGTGATGGGATCTTCTGCCTGAGCAATGGGAATATCTGAACAGAGCAGGTGTTTTCAGTACACCTCTCTGCATGTCAGGAAGAACAACTGATGCTGTATTCTAACCACATCTAAAGAGCAGATCACTAACTTCTTGACAGAAACCTTTAAAATTGTAAAACACATAAGGAAGGAAATTCCATGCATAATGAAGTCTGGACCACAGAACCTGAGACCAGTGTTTTCTTTATAGGTTTTCACAAACCATCTTTTTACAAGACTCATTGTAGATGATAATTTAAGCAGAAAAGATTTTTAAAAAAGGTTTTATGCGGGAGAAGATATGAAAGTTTTGTCAATATGGGTACAATATAGACCTGGAAGCTGAGGGACGAGAAGATTGTCCTGGCTGGATGAAACTAGGACACATCATGAAATTATATTCATGTATTCTGGAGATCCTATCAGAAATGAGTTCCCTGATTTTTATTCTTTTAAAGGTTTAATTAATTTATATTTTATGTATATGTGGCATTCTCTTTTTATTACTTTCAGGAGTATAAACCTATATTTCTGCTGATGTCAAATAGATTATTAGCTTGTACATACAACCTGGACAAAGGAGTAATTCAATAGCTACAAAAGGCTTCTAGAGAAGTAGGAGAAATTAAATTTCACTCCCATTACCTAAAATCAGGTGATGTTACTAAAATTAAATGTGCTTTTGGGCAGGTTTGACCCCACTGAGGGAGTAAGACCAAACCTGGATATACAGCATGAAAGAGTGTGTGGCCTTTGCATGCTGTAAAAAGGTTTCCCCTTCATTTCACTGCTACATTAATGAAGGAGAAGCAGTAAAATGACAATTCTACATCTGGGATATGAGCCTGATAACTTTTCCCTTATCTTCACACACACTTTAGATCATGTGTATGGATTGTGTATGTTATTGTAGGATGCCACTTTTTTAGGGGATTTTATTTTTTTTGATAGAAGTTTTTTTAGCTAATCCTTCTTTATCAAAAGAAAGCAACCTTTGATCACAACTCATTTAAGCTTTCATCTTTCAAGATGTTCTGAAATACACAAAATCAATATGTAATATGTGGAAGATTTGCCTGTGGTGAAAGGTCAAGAAAAAGAATTTTTCTCCTTGCTATTGACATAAACACTTGGAGGTGAAGTATTTTTCAAGGTATTTTGTGTCACACTTGAAGTCACATTGTGTGATATAATAATCAATAAAGACCATGATGATAATAATAATTTCATTCTGTCTATATCAATGTTTATGAACAGTTTATGAACTGATAAATCTCCCTTTGGCTGCTACAGGGTTGGTTAGCCATCGTTATGAAACAGAATGATTTATTCTGCAAGCATTTTCTTTTTCAATCTAAAATTATAATGATGAAAGTGCTTCTTAATTTAAAGTAAAAAGAGAAAGATATAATGCATTTGTTCCAACTGATAAGACTCAGTGCAGAAATATGTAAGTTGCAAAGTTTGCTCTAAGCAAAAATAATCTCACAGGTATTTTTTTTTCACCTGTGAGAGAGCTAATGTCAAGTATTCACAGTGCTTGAGAAACTTTGCTTCTCTGAGGTACGTGATGAGATCAGAGATACATACTAATTGTGGAATGAATCTTGAAAAGGGTTACTGCAGGGTAGAGAACTCCAGTGAGCTTCAAAAAGGAGTGAGGATTTTAGAAGTGCTGGTGGGTGAATGTATGGCAAAATATTCACATTTGTGGAGACACCGAGGGAGTCTGCCAAAAGCTTTGCTGAGTTCAGCAGAAAATTATCTCAAAAAAATACCCCCCTCAATCTTATGGCGTGATGACTTCATTCTGAGACTTGCATGCATTTTACATACTGGAAGTCAAAGTAAGTTAACTAAACTGGTATGATCTTTTATTTATTTCTTCAAAACTGCAGGAAACTGTGCAGTGCTCTACACTGCAAGGGTTACTGTGACACTGTCAGTCTGACATTGGCCCTTAAAGCCATCAAAATCTGGTTGTTGTCCTTTGAGTACAACAAGTCACATCCATTAGGAATTGACTTGATGTTGTTGCCTTATTGAAAATCATGTAAAGAAAAATTACTGAGGAAGAGTCCACTGAGATAGCCTGTATTTTTTCTTCATAATATCCTGAGCTTTCTAGTATAATTGAATTTAATCTTTTACTTTAGGATGTAATTTCTATAAAGCAATTTCTCTTTACAAATCATTCAGGGCAGTTGTCATAGAACCTTACAATAATTTGGGTCGGAAGGGGCCTTTGAAAGTCATCTCTAAACTGGAAAAGAATAAACAAAGATATAAATCAAGTGGAAAATTATGTTTGAAATATACAATTTTAATGCAAAAAGCATTATAAATATTTTACTCATATATTTTCATATCTGCATCATAGGAAAGGAGGTTATTTTATTTTGTAGATATTTCTGAAAACCTGAGAACTAAGCTCATGGTGCTGCCTGCAGCCATTTTGCAAAGGATTGAAAGGATCTCTGGAAACCCACTTGGAATGTCTTGGTCAGTCAAGGTAAGAACTGAAGGGATTTTTTTTTTTAATCCTTTTTACATGTTTAGCTGGTGCTAAAGAATAAAAGCATCATGGGATAAAGGCCATGGACACTCCATAGGAGAAGGGTGGTACAGTCTCATGCAGTGGTGATTTACAGAGATGGTGAATGTGTATAACAAACATTTGGTCATTGTTGCACCAGCACAGTTCACACTTTTAAATGTAGATAGGCCTGGAAAGCCAGGCAATGGCTCAGCTCTAACACAGGGATTTTGTTTGTGTTTATGACTTAACCTGAGAGGAAAATCTCCTTTATTTAGGGCTGAAATGGGACTTGAATCTCCATCAGTGCCCCTTTACAGAAGGCAGGATGGATTCACTGAAATAGCAAAATTTTCTTTTAGACTTTCATGCAGTTCTGTATAAAATCATTGTGCCTGCCTGAAGCCCATTAAATAGCCAAACCATTAAAATATTCCTGCCTTTTACCAGATGAAACTTTTTGTGACAAATTTGTTGTAAGAGTCAGTGAATGACCACATGGGAGTGATTCTAAAACATAAAGTTGTGTTTGGAATATAGAATGCAATTTTGTGAGAAAATGGTAGGCTGGCTATGGGAAGAGATACTTTTATGAAATATAAAACATAAGGTAACTTTTCAATATATCTGGGTGGGGGTTTTGGGTTTTTTTTGGTTTGGTTTTTTTTTTGCTGCATTTATGCTCTGAGCCTCATTTGAAACTAGAAATTAGTCAGATATAGTGAAATCAATTCATTAAAAATGAAACAAACATCATATTATGTCACATTAGATTGCTGTAAAGCTACTGCATTTTACCCTTATATTTTCTATCTCCATTGCAAAATATGTGCTAGAAATAGCCATTTAATGGTAGCAAAAATCAATCATTGTGATGTATGAAGTCAGACATCATTTCAGCCCTCCACATTTGCTTCTTGTAGACTTTATTTACATAATAAAGATCTATGTTTTTACATGGAACTGTGAATAGAGACATTGGAATAAAAGACAGCTACGCAATAAGAATTTTATGAAGATCTCAAACAATATCACAGGAGAAAAAAAATTTCCTTTTCAGTTTAATACACAACTTGGTTAATTGTCTGTAAATGCAAAT
>VWYP01031010.1:8684-29977 GCA_013400435.1 Pycnonotus jocosus
TGGTGGGCGGAGGGAAGAAAAACGCCATCAATTTTTTTTTAAGCTTGAGTTCTTTAAAGTGAGCAGGAATTTATCGTGCTTGAATAGGTGTAGAGTTCCAAAGCCCTCCAGAGCAGTTCAGGGAAGCCCAGCTGTGCACACCTGGTGAGCTTTAAATATGTCTGTGAACTCATCAATCTCCAACCAACTGCTGTTAAATGCCTGCACCTCCTTAATTTATTTAGATTTTGGCTTTAGAAGCTTTCCTTTATAGCAACTACCGTGAAAAAAAATGAGAACTATCCAATAGTTTCAGATCCTTCTGTTTCAGATGCTGATTAAAGAAAAACAACCCTCAGACACCTTTGTTTCATTAGACTCTAAAATTTCCATGACCTGTTTAATATTTGATTTGTGGTGCCACTAGTTCAACAAAGAAATTACTACCTAATTCAAGCAGGATAGGAAGGGCTTTATTCCTCTTCTCCTAATAAATCCTGGAGAAGCACCATGAATGAAGGAACGAGCTGTGTTTGTGTGTGTCCTGCAGTGTGACCTGTTTATTATCTGATTTGTGGTGCCACCAATGCAACAAACTGGAATTCCTACCTGATTTCAAGCAGGATAAGAGGGGCTTTATTACTCTTTTCCTAATAAATCCTGGAGGAGCGCCCTGAGTGAAGGAATGAGCTGTGTGTTTGTCCATGTCCTGCAGTATGACTGGTTTAATATGTGATTTGTGGCACCACTAATTCAACAAAGGAATTGCCACCTGCTTCAAGCAGGATGAGAAGGGCTTCATTCCTCCTCTCCTGGTAAATCCTGGAGGAGCACCCTGAGGAAAGGAATGAGTGTGTGTTAGTGTGTGTCCCACAATATGACCTGTTTAATATCTGATTCGTGACACCACTAATCCAACAAGCCAGAATTGCTTCCTGATTCAAGCAGGATAAGAAGGGCTTCGTTCTTCTTCTCCTAGTAAATCCTGGGGAAGCACTGTGAGGAAAGGAATGAGTGTGGGTTTGTGTGTGTCCTGCAGTATGACCTGTTTAATATCTGATTCATGGTACCACTAACTCAGCAAAGGAATTGCCACCTGCTTCAAGCAGGATAAGAAGGGCTTTATTACTCTTTTCCTGATAAATCCTGGAGGATCCCTGTGAGGAGAGGAACGAGCTGTGTGCTTGTGTGTGTCCCTCAGGATCTCCGAGTGCACGGACAGCGAGGCAGAGACGGTGATGCAGCTGCGGAACGAGCTGCGGGACAAGGAGATGAAGCTGACCGACATCCGCCTGGAAGCGCTCAGCTCTGCCCACCAGCTGGACCAGCTGCGGGAGGCCATGAACAGGATGCAGGTGAGCAGCTGCAGGGATGGGGGCAGAAAGCTGGCCTGTCCTTGCCCTTGAGCTGCACCAAGGGAAATACAGGTTGTTAAGGAAAGGGTGATAAAGTACTGGAATGGTTTGCCCAGGGAGGTGGTGGAGTCACCATCCCTGGATGTGGCACTCGGTGCCATGGTTTAGTTGAGGTGTTAGGGCTGGGTTAGGCTCAATGATCTTCAGGATTTCCTCCAACCCAGTCATTCTGAGAATTCTTTCAAGTGCAGCTCACAAGTAATCTGCAAGTCCCTATAAGCTAACAAGCAATTTGCTAATTCCCGTACTTTTTGCTAATTCGCTGCTTTGAGAATGAGAAGTTCCTTTAGCACAACAATCTGTTCTGGGGGTGAAAAACTAAATGCACCCGTGTAAACAATAAGATTTGTCCCATGAGAACCCACAAAGGGAAACGTAAATGTATCTAGAGCGAGAGAATTTGATAGACATATACACTGACCAATGAACTGAGTTTCACTGTACTGCTGACCAATTAAGTTTAACACAGTGATAACACCTCTGATATTTCCTATAATTATGAGCTTTGAGAGTAATAAAGGAGCATCTGAAAACTTTTACTGTGTCACTCTGTGTCTTGGCTGCCTGTACGACAGGGAGCAGCCATCCCACATCCTGAAGCCTGTGCTGATGTGCCCAACCACTCCCACAGTGAAGATCTGAAGTTTCTAAGTGCTTGCTCAGAGCTGTGTTTAGCTTTTAAACCTTCCTTAAAAGTCTGCTTGAACACCTGGCTTTGCTGCCCTCAGCTGCAGCTGTTTCAGCCCCAAGATGGGGACAGCATTTTGCTGGCTGTCAGGATGTTTCCATGCTCTGTGCCTTATGGTAGTTGCATTTCAGTGTTAGTGAATTCCCACGTATTTAGCTATTTTAGGATACGTTGAAAAGTTTTACAGAAAGGACACTGTAATTAAAACATTATGAAAACAGCATTTCTGCCAAACTACCATTTCTTCTTAAGTTTCTTAGGCTGCTGTCTTATAATCATGTTTTCACTGTGCCTTCCAATGTCTGACCTGTCTTTTCCAGGGTGAGATTGAAAAGCTGAAAGCAGAGAACGACCGGCTGAAGTCTGAAAACCACGGCAGCTGCAGCAGGGCTCAGTCTCAGGTTTCCATCTCCTCCTCCCCCAGACACTCCGTGGGGCTCTCTCAGCACAGCCTGAACCTCACAGAGTCAACCAGTCTCGGTGAGTTTAGTGGGAAGGCTGCTGGGGCAGGTTTTATCCTGCACTTGGAAGGCTTGGGTTGGTTAGCCATGGAAAAATGAAAGCATGAGGATTGTTAACAGCTGAGGTGTGGAAATATGTCACGAGCTGGCACAAAGCCTCCTTTTAAATATCATCATAGGCCTGCTACACCCTCGGTCAGGGGTGTCCAATTATGACCTCAGCTCTGAAAAGTCATGTTTAAAGCCATTTAATGGTGCACATTTGCCAGGGGATATATCATAGGAAGGAAAATACACAGAGTAACTGGCTAATAATTTTCAGTGACCTTCCCTTTTTAAGAGGGATGTGCGGCAGGGAAGTCAGTCAGCCTGGTTCTTGTGTTTTACCTGGGGGCATGTGAAGCCCAGACGTGTTGTTTTAGACTCCAATAAACCAGAATAGCCTCCTCCATTGTCCCTGAGCCCCAGCTGTGAGGCTGTTGATGTTTCCTGTCCACAGACATGCTCTTGGATGACACTGGAGACGGCTCTGCCCGGAAGGAAGGAGGCAGGCATGTCAAAATCGTTGTCAACTTCCAGGATGAGGTGAAATGGAAGGAGGTGAGTTGGGTTTCATCCCCAGCTTTGAACTGTGAGTGGCTTTGGAATGTGTGAGGGAATTCAAGTTTGCCAGGGACTTTCAAGAATATTCTCAGGGAAGCAGTTCATTGGTGTGTTAGTAGTGATGGAGAAGGCACTTGGCTCCCTCCAGCTTCCTTGGAGCTGCTGAGAGGGACCAAAATTCCAGGAGAACCAACCTTATGGAAGAACTTGACAAATCCAAACTGGGAAATCCATACCATGTCATTCTAGTTCAAGTTGTCTTCTCTGGCACAAGTACCCTGGTCAGGATGACATCTTTCAGATGTTTCCCAATCACAAGTGCCTGAAAGAATCCTAAATACTCAAATGAATTGCAAATATTGTAAATTGCATCCATCTTGTTTGTTTAAATACTACATGCATGAATGAATTATACAGTCTTTGCCAAGCAATGGCCTTGCTATCTCACATCTTTGAGTACCTGTAAAAGTATGTTTGAGTCTTGTCTTCCTGAGGGGTGGACAAAAATCGGAATGATGAGAAATAAAATGGACTCAGTAGATCTCTCCATTGAATACTGGTTTTGCATTAATTCTTACAACCCCAGATAAACAGTAAAACTGCTGCTGATTGACTGCAGTCAGAGCAAGTATTAGTAACACTTCAAATCTTATAACAGAAATTAGTGTTCCCTTCAATTAATGTTTCACAGTGAGCGCAGCTGTAGAAAAACAGAAGAATTATATTTGTTCTGACTTCTTTTATGTGCCTTAAAATTCAGTTACAAAATTCAAAATGCTGTGATACATCAAATACATAAATATAAACTCTTTCTATATTATTACTTCTACATAGAGCCATGTATAATTTCTATATCTATATATAGGTTTCTATGGCCACAGCAGAATTTCTAGAAATAAACAGGATAAACCTTGCAAATGTTCAATCTTTGATTGTGAAGTCATGGAAGAATGAACTTGACATCTAGAATAAATCAGATAATAATGAGAGTCTTTCTGTCTCTTTGCTAATCCTCTCAAAGATTTTTGGATTCTTCATGGATTGATTAATAAATACCTTTAATTTAACATCACAGCCACCTGAGTATTCTTTAGATTTGTGACTCCAACGCTGTAGAAAGTGTTTCTCATGTGAAAAGGATTCCAGATGCCATTCAGAATCCACCATATGGAGTAATAAGGATGTGATAAGGATGCAGCATTAATTAGAAGGAAAAGGGGAGGGGGCAGGGAGGCCAGCATTTTAATTCCATTACCCACACTTGTCTGATGGGAGTTATTCCTGTGCCTTTAGGATTCCAGGCCTCGCACCTTCCTCATAGGCTGCATTGGAGTCAGTGGGAAGACCAAGTGGGACGTTCTGGATGGGGTTGTGAGGCGCCTCTTTAAGGTCAGTGGGCACCAAATGCCGTGAGCTCGAGCTCTCCTGTGGAGTTTTGGTGGTACCAAGCTGTATTTATTTAACTTTGAGTACTGTCACAGCAGAGAGCAGCCCCCCAGTGCTGCCTGACCTCCCGTGTTCCTGTCCCAAAACCCCAGCTCGAGCTCTCCTGTGGGGTTTTGGTGGTAACAAGCTGTATTTTATTTAATTTTGTGTGTTAAGTACTGTCACAGCAGAGAGCAGACCCCCAGTGCTGCCTGACCTCCCGTGTTCCTGTCCCAAAACCCCAGCTCGAGCTCTCCTGTGGGGTTTTGGTGCTGCCAAGCTGTATTTTATTTAACTTTGTGTATTGAATACTGTCACAGCAGAGCTGCCTGACCTCCTGTGTCCCTTTCCCACCCAGGAGTACATCATCCACGTGGATCCTGTGAGCCAGCTGGGGCTGAACTCCGACAGTGTCCTGGGCTACAGCATCGGGGAGATCAAGCGCACCAACAGCGCAGAGACCCCGGAGCTGCTGCCCTGTGGGTACCTGGTTGGAGAGAACAACACCATCTCCGTGACCATCAAAGGTAATTTCACCTCACCTGCCTGCTGGGGTTTCCACTGTTGAGTTTTATCAGAGCTCGCTGTGTCAAGAAACTCAAGGGAGTAGAAACTTCTTATTGAAATTTCTTATTTTTTTCCTGTTCCTGCCTTTTACTTGTTTCCTTCTGTTTTCATTTGATAAAGTCAGCACTTGGGGTGTGCTAAGTCTGTCATTTCAGCAAGTTTTCCACCTGTAACTCTAGGAATAATTACACACTCCACAGATCTTGAGTTGTCCTGGAGAACTTCACACCACAAGGGATGCAGTGGAGCTGTTTTAGCAGCAAAGTCTTTTCCAAATGAGTCGAGCCTCAAAATTTCATTAGCTCTTTACCACAGCTGTAGTTATTTCCTTCATGCAGGGTAAAAAAAAAATTAATTGATCTTGACTCACATGATTGATTGGTCTCACTGAAAGGTCCCTCCTTAAGTACCAGGAAGGAGGGAGCCCAAATTTTACGAAACACCTTAAAATCTGGATTTTTCAAAATGGATGGTTTTCAGAATTCCCCATCAGTTTCATTCCATAATACTGATAAACAATTTAGTATTGGTGTTTTTCATTTGGTTTCTCAGGGAAACACTTTTTAATGAAAACTATACTGTGAAACTAAGTTCAGGAGTAAAACCCTCAGCTGCTGGATTTTGAACATATATCAGTTTGCTCAAAGTTAGACCAGTGAAATCTGCAGAGAGATTTCTGCTATTTGAGAACAGTGCCAAACATTCTTCAGATCAACTTTGAAATTTGACTGAAAGCAGATTTTTGAATGTTGGCCTAAAAACCAAGTTACCTTGTATAGCAAACCAGTGGGCAGGAAGACAAAATAAACTGTGAAATACATCAATTTACCGAGGCTTGATATGAACCCAGGGTATTCTACTTACATAAAACCCTTTGTCCAGTCATAAATCCTAACTGAAATATTGCATAAGGTCTGCCTGTGTCTGTAAAGTTGCAATTTGAGTTTATATTTAACTTGCACTGACTTGACTTGTGCCTTGAAGGTTTGTGAGTGATAACAGTTTTCAATAAAATAAAAATGTATTTAATCAATTTATGGAAAAATCACTTACATATACCTTTGAGATATAAAGCTGCCTATATAAATATTTAATATTCCAAGTAACCACTGAGGTGCAAACATTTCTCTGGGTGATCTGCCAACTTCCCTTCCTGCTGTTTATTTTGAAGCACTGTGTATTTTCCCTGAGCCAATTCTGCCCGAAGTGGCTGCTGACATGGCATAAATGCTTATCAGTAGGAGTTTTCTGTTAGAGGAGATAGCTATCAGCATGCAGAGGAGGAGTTTAATTACAAGCATTTGGGAAAGTAGGGGGAGTTGATGATAGCTGGGGTTTGTTTTTTGGGTTTTTTGGGTTTTTTTCTTTTTGTCTAGTGATCCAAAAGTAAACAGGTACATTCTGGGTGAATGCCTGGTGAAATGCTGTAAAATGGATGGCTCTGATACAATCTCACACAAGATGTAATGAGCCTCAGGAAGGTGGATCAAGTTCTCAGGGTGTCCAGCACTTCTCAGAGCAGCTTAGAGTAATATCTGCTGATTTAATATTTTCAAAGCTTGTGCTTTGAAAATCAAAAAGTTTTAATAAAAGAGAAAATAACAAACTATATAAAAAAACCAACAAAAACCTCTAGCCCGAAGACACTCCAAAAAAGCCCTGAGCACCTCAGTGCTCCTTCTTAAGTACTTAATGTTTTAGGAGGGCTTTTGGCTTGCTGCCCAATAGAAACTAGCTTAGAATCGAATAAAATAGAAACCAACAGGTGCTTCTGTGCTGGCACTGAGGAAACAGGAAGACAGAAAGTTCTGGTGCTTTTTCCTTAAAAGTCAGGGGTGTACCTGAAATCCCGTGTTCTTTATTTGGGAACATTTGCCTGGGTGTGGAAATGCATTGCAGCATGGCTTGTGCATGAAGAGTGCTGCCTGGAATCCTTTGGTGTGCTAACTCTTTCCAAGGTTTAGGGATGCAGCTGAGGATTTAAACAGGCTGAAGGAGGATCCAGGCTGAGCCCACAGGTCACCCCTTCTCTTGTTTTCCAGCTTTATGTGTGCCTCCCTTGATCACAAGTGGGGAAGGGGTTTAGCTCTGAAGTGAAGAACAGATTGGATAAAAATTGGGATAAAAATTGGAAATCTTCCCTAAAAGAGGTGAAACTCCTGGGGGTCTGAGCCTGGATGATAAGATCCTATTGAGTTTCCATGGAACTCTGCCCCGTGGTGACTTGATAAAGAGAAGTAGCCTTGATCCAATTGTCAGAAATGGAATTTTAATAATGCAAAAATAACAAACAATAAGGTGTACACTGTATTTGGAGTGAACTGGAGCAAGGCAGTAACAAGGGGCAAAAGGCAGGGTCCAGGGTCAGAAAGGGGTACTTATACATCCCAGTTTGGGGNATTATATATTATATATTATAAATTATATATTATATTTTATATACTATATATTATATATTATAATATAAATTAATATTAACTATGTTGAACAGTAATGTTAAATATTAATATTATATTGATGTAAATATCAATATTCCTGCACCAAAACCCACCTATGTTGACACAAAAAACGAGGAACCTTCCAGCAATGCTTTGCATGCTTGACCTTGGGGAGCACATGAGTAAAGCCTCTTGCTCACTGTGCTGAGAAAGCCCTTCCCAGGGCATCAAGCAGGGATTTTCCCCTTCCCTGTGTGCAAACCGAGGCTCTCTGCCCCGCCGCAGGTGTGTGTGAGAACAGCCTGGACGGGCTGGTGTTCGAGTCGCTGATCCCCAAGGCCATCCTGCAGCGCTACGTGTCGCTGCTGCTGGAGCACAGGAGGATCATCCTGTCGGGCCCCAGCGGCACGGGCAAGACCTACCTGGCCAACCGCCTGTCCGAGCACGTGGTGCTCCGCGAGGGCCGGCAGCTGGCCGAGGGCGCCATCGCCACCTTCAACGTGGACCACAAATCCAGCAAGGTGAGCGCTCACAGACCGTCCTCACCCCAGCATCAGAGGCTGTAGATTCCTTATCTTCTTTTTTTCCGTGTTAGAGGCGGGATTAATGCGTGGGAGTCGCAGTTTTCGTGTTCGCGCTCAGTCGTTTCTTAATTACAGCCTCATGAGCCGTGAGCTCTAACTGGCAAGGTAGAGAATGAGGGGAAAATGCTCTAACTAGCAAGGTAGAGAATGAGGGGAAAATGCTCTAACTAGCAAGTTGGAGAATGAAGGTAAAATGGAGCGCCTCTAACTCTTTCCAAGGTTATTTAAGCATTAATTATCCAATAATGAGGTGACGCCTATATTATTTGTTTTTGACCCGATAATTGACCATCCATGCAATGCGGACCTTTTTCACCCAATTAGGAAAAAAACACCCAAAACCAAGAAGAAGAAGATGGACAACACCCCAAATCCTCTATCTTGCCCCATATATATTACTGTATGCTAAAATCTTACATCTAAGTTTTTTCACCCTGTGAGATCACAAAATTCTATTCAAACCACACAAAACCACCCAAAACCAAGAAGAAGGTGGTGAAAGATAAGGACTTAGACAACACCCCAAATCCTCCATATTGCTCCATATATATTGCTCTATACTAAAATCTTACATCTAAGTTTTTCACCCTGTGAGATCACACAATTCCATTCAAACCACACACCCCCAACCCCAGTGCCATCACTCAATTTTGGAAGCCTGTTCAACACCTTCAGGTAAAATGCAGTGCTTGCTTGAGAGTCAATGCCTGCTAGAACAGAAAGCCTGAAATTTTCAGCCTCCAGAGTTCCAACAAGAGACCTGTCTCAAACTGTCACACTGAACTTCCCTTTGTTTTCAAAGCATTGTGTTCATCCTGAAGGAAAAAATATTTAAGGGTTTTCAGATTCACCTGATTATGGGTCTGGAAGAGCAGGCTTCCAGGTGTGTGTTTAAACACCTAAAGGTGTCATAATTTTCAAGTGTTCAGGAGCCTGTTTTATGCAGCCTCTTTAACTTCCTGCCCAGGAAGTTAAACACCTGCACAAAATTCCCAGAGACTTGAGCAATCCCTATTGCATATGGGCACTTTTCCCAAAAACCCTGAGATGCATCTCCAGGCTGTCAGGAGCTTCTGCAGCTGCAGGTATCAGCAGCTGTAATCATGTGCTGGGTTTGGAGGGGCTGTTGTGCAGACACATTCCTGGGCAGGTAAGGCGTGTCTTGGCTTTTTTACGTGCTGCTGGTTTTGCTGGATATACTTCCAGTTATCATCTAGATTAAAGGAAAGGAAAAAGAAAATAACCCTGTATATTTGATGGCCTTAGGCATATTTTCCTCTGGAGGAAAGAGCCACTGGTATGATTTCAGACATGCTTTAAAGCTGCTGAGAGCATTTCAACCACTCAGCAGCAGCACCAAAAGCTCGTCCTTCTTTCCAGCATTACTGAAAGCATCCAAATTTGGCCTCTGATGGGGGATGGTTTGTTCCAGATTAGTTTTGTCAGCTGTATTTTGATGGAAACGCCATTGCAAGATGGTATAACAAATCTAGCTGGAATGCAGAGTTTGGTTTGGTATGGAGAGAGTTGACAGGTTCCTGAAAAGAAACAAAAATATATTTCAGATCTCATAGGTCTGACATTGATGGATAAAAAACACAAACTAAATTACAGAATATTACCCCTCTTTAAGCCCTTATCTCTCACAGGATTTCTGGTACAGTCTCTGAGTCTTCAGCATAACCTACAAAAGAGAAAGAAAACCATATCTTGTGTTTCCTCATAGAAAATAATGTGATTTGTTAGATGTCAAACCCTTTTGCTTTACATTTTGTTACCAAGCTTATCGATCTTAATTGATTTTTTAAGAAACGTAAATAAAAAAATTTTTTTTTTCTTTTCTTTCTATCTGCTGTGCAGGAACTCCGCCAGTACCTGTCCAACCTGGCAGACCAGTGCAACAGTGAAAATAATGCTGTGGATATGCCTCTTGTCATCATTTTGGATAATTTGCACCACGTCAGCTCCCTAGGAGAGATCTTTAATGGGCTCCTAAACTGCAAGTACCACAAATGGTAAAGAAATAGCATCAGAGCACATTACAAATGTGAATCCTGTGCTTGGAGCACTACTCCTGCAAAATCCAGTCACAAAACCAAAGTCTACATTAATTTATTAATGTGGAGGAAGATGACCAGGTTGTCCATATTGTGGACAATGCTTCAGAGGGCTCTTTTTCCTTCATAAAATAACCCATTCTTCTGAAATAAGTAATTTAAAAGTTGTATTTGCTTTATCATTAATAGTAAAACCCCATTTGTAGTGAGAGGTTCTGTTTTGGGGCTTCTGGTTTGCTTTCAGGATTTGATGTTCTCAGAATCTCAGCAGAGAATTTGGCCATAAGTAACTACAAAACCTTCTTTGACAAAAGAGTTTTGAATAACCTTTTTTAATGTTCAGGTTTTACTTAAAATTTGTCTTTCAAAGTCCACAAGTTTGATTTGCTTGTTTTTTTCCCCAATAGTCCGTATATCATTGGCACAATGAACCAAGCCACCTCCTCCACACCTAACCTTCAACTCCACCATAATTTCAGGTACTGTTTTTTCACATCTCTCATTTATGTTTGTGGGCTGGCAAAGGAGTCATGGCCACTGAGTCACCTGAAATTGTTCTTATCAACTGAAATAGCAAAGTGAGAGAGAAATGCCATTCGCTCCTGGTTACTGCCCTGGCATGTGCAGCTTGGTAATGATGCTGTCATTAAAGGAACTGGGCTCATAAAACTTTCATTTTCAGAGGATTCTTAAGATAGTTTGTCTTCTACCAGACTTTCAGCAAGACAATATTTAGGCAAAGCAGATTAATGAGAAATGAGCTGAAACAATGCACAGTAAAAATCGGTTAATCCAGTGAAATACTCCAAAGTAACTTTTGCTCATGTATGACTGGAATAGCCCCTTTGGATCCTGATAATCTGGAAATAAGAAATGTAGTGAGGAATAGTTGCCCTCAGCAGCATGGAAGAGAAATAATGGCCTTTTCTGCTGTTCTGCCCCAGATGGGTGCTATGTGCAAACCACACTGAGCCAGTCAAAGGCTTTCTGGGCCGTTTCCTGAGAAGAAAACTCATTGAGACAGAGATCAGTGGCAGGATGAGGAATGCAGAGCTGGTGAAGATCATTGATTGGATTCCCAAGGTCTGGCAGCATCTGAACAAATTCTTGGAGGCTCACAGCTCCTCTGATGTTACTATTGGTAAGTACTCTGCCCAGGCATATGTAAATATATGTATTTTATTTCCTTGTGCACTTCCTTGTGGTGTATCATGTGAAAAAGGCTCTGTTTAAAACCCTGCTTTCAGACATTACCAATCCTATTTTTGATGATTATTGTGATTTGAGTGTAATATCTGCATTTCCCTCTCCAGGTCCACGGCTCTTCCTCTCCTGTCCAATAGATGTAGATGGTTCCAGAGTTTGGTTCACTGACTTGTGGAACTACTCCATCATTCCATACCTTCTGGAGGCTGTAAGAGAAGGGCTACAGGTGAGCAGGCAAAGGGAAAAATCACAGGTCTAGAGTGGCATCTGTTCAAAAGGCAGCAAAACTCAGTAGTGGCAATATTTTTTTGTAGGTACAACTTTGCATGTTGAATATATCTGCATGTCTGTGAAAATGTAACCAGAATTGCCAGAATCACTTCAGGCAGAATGAGTCTCTTCAAGCACTTTTGAAATAGAGAGTGGAAGAAGGGATTAGATGCCAAACTGCTGATGTTTTCAGTGGGGGGAGTTAGATACACAAATACCTTCCAATATGGTGTTCCAGAAGCACACCTTAAAATTATCCTGTGAATCAGAAAAATATGCTTGTGGTCATTCATTAACTTTGTTACACAGGATTTTCCTTTGGAAATCAAATCTTCCAGCATAGGAACAAAGCTATGCATGGAGAGAATGTGTTCATGAGTGACAGGAGCAGTATCAGTGACATTTTGATTACTTCTCGGTACATAAGACAATTTTTTTAGTAGATTCCTTCATAATTCTTTCAGAGGATGAAGTGGAATCATCATTGATTGTCTGTGCTTAGTAATTGGTTCATAATCTGGCAATTTGGAATAGTTTTTGGTGTCTGTGTGGCCATGAAGCTTGTTGGAATCAGGGGGAGGATTGCTGTGGACTTGCCATTTAGGTAGGGGAAAAAAGGAGGTTTTTTAGTAACCACCTCTTTGTTCACAGAATAATCCCAGCAGCACCTAATTTAAAATATGATTTGGAACTAATCTTTTACTGATGGCTTCTTAGAAATTCGTGAAATACATGAATTCTCCAAGTTTTGGGTAAAATTTGGGCAAACCGCAGCTGGCATCTGAAATTTGTCAGTGCTTGGAGACCTCATTTTTTGGGGAGCAGTTGTGGGTAGACTCTGAGACATAAGGAAGACAACAGGTCCTGGAGCACAAAACACACTCAGGAACTTTGCTAGACATAGAACAAGAGAACCATTTTACATAAAACTTGTTAAAAAGGCAGGCAATGGGAGCCAGGAATCTTTCCAGCCTAAAACAAGAGAAAGGAAAGCAGGTGACTTTGTTTGCTCTTGAAATGGAGAAAGCTGATCCTCACAGTGATGCATGGGCTCCTTGTCCTGGGCTTTGGAGCTCTCCTATCACTGATCAGTGTGGAAAGCACTGAAATGTCAGTAATGGAAGTGGAGAAAGAGAGAGAGAGCCATTGATAAAACCATCCTTGTTCTGCACAGTATCTCCACCTTTCCTTAGGGTGTTTGAGTGGTTCGTGTTCCAGGTGTAAGGACTTCAGTTTCTCACTTGGTGCTTTAGATTCTTTATCCCCTCCAGTCCCCAGTTTGCACTAATTCAGCCCTATTTAAATCATTTCTCTTTTGTTTGGTTGATGGCTAAGAAGATGCACTTCAGTACTTGAAGAGAGCCAGAGTGGTGCTAATGAACAAGCTAATGCTAGAAATGTGGGCTTCATCTGGGGCTGTTTTCTGTTCCCCACACCCACAGACACTCCTCTGAGAGCACATCTTCTGCTTTCCTGAAATTGCCTGCCAGAAAGGAAAGGTGGACTCCTCATCTCGCTCTCATTTCTGTGCATCTGCTCTCAGCTATTTTTATATTTCTGTTTCTCATCTAGAGGATTGTTTTGTGTCAAATACAAACAAACCAAATGGATCCTTACAATAATTGCTCCCATGGGAGCTGGCTTGTTTTGTTCTTCAAAACAGGGGTGTGAAAATCAGAAGGTTGTATAAAACCTGAGTTCCTCCTGCTTGGTGTATCAATGCAGAATGCAGCACCAGCAAAAAGAGGACCCAGAGACTTCCTGCCACTCATAGCTCCAGGGATTTTTATTTCATGCTTGGTGGAGCAACCTGTTCCATCCTTGTCCCTTTACTTGCTCCCTGGAAAATGTGCCAGTGGGAGGGGTGGGCAGAGCTGGTTGCTGTGGCAGAGGGTCATGACTCATTTAACCTCTCCTGAGCTCAGATCCACTCAGACTGGCAGGAGAAAAGACGTGAAAAATGCAAAACCCTTGCCACTTACCAAATATTGTAAATTTGAGAGCAAGATTAAGATGGGAAATGTGGTTTGCCACATCTTGAAGCCATTATGCTGGGAAGATAGCCCAGCAGGGCTGAGGGATGAAGGGTTTGGGCTGAGGGATGGAGGGTTTGGGCTGAGGGATGAAATGTTTGGGCTGAGGGATGAAGGGTTTGGGCTGAGGGATGGAGGATTTGGGCTGAGGGATGAAGGGTTTGGGCTGAGGCTGTGTTTCAGATTGCCTAGCACCATCTGCTGGCACCTCTGCTCCCTCCTGCCTCACAGCACTCAGAGCAAGTCAATACTTCCTGCATGCAAATAATACTTCCACAGAAGACATACCAAGGAGAAATAGTACTGAGGAACATGAGGTAGTCCTAGATCCATCCGAGAAATGATGAATTTCTTTGCCAGACTGTTGTTTTAACCCCTGTGCAGGGGGTTAAAGGAAGGGGACAGTGACAAAACATCAGAGACAAACTCCAGTTGCTAAAGGTTGTTGATGGTGGTATTTATGAAATGGAAATAAGTATTTTAAAGGCACCTGTGGTTGTATTTATACTTTTGGAAGTCATGAGGCATTAAAATGAATGTGTTGTCTAGCTAAGGCAGATGGAATATATATGGAGAATTCTTTGTGATCCAGTAGCTCAGTCTATTCCATACAGAAAAAGGGTTTTGAAACAGGGCTTGCCTACTGTGGAACCTGACCATAGAAAAATGCTGCTGGTGCTTTTTCTTAGCTGAACACAAAAAATTCTGACTTGAAAACTTTGTGCCTTGACAACCATCATTACTGCCTGGTGACAGATCTCACCTTTCCTCCTCCACATTCCAAGGAAGGCACTTTGTGAGGCGGCTGCCAGTGCAATCCACATGTCAGCAATGATGGCTCCTCTTGTGTGCTGACATTGTTTAAGTTGACTTAATTAGGTGAGGTTATTTTCAGGCATTTCTTCCTTCAGCTGGTGCCAAGAGAAGGGCACTGCAGCCTCAGGGAAGGTGGTCAGTTCCCTCCAAAGGGAGGAGAGCTTTGTGTGTCATTAGGGTGAAGAAAACCTCACGTCCAGCCCCACTTGCAAAGCGTTTCCTGCATCCGAGGAAGCGTGGCACGTTCATTTCGATCAGGCAGGCACTGGGTGAGATTTGGTTGAAATGTTTGGCATGGTTGTGTGCTCTTTCAGCTGTATGGGAGGAGAGCACCCTGGGAGGATCCTGCCAAGTGGGTGATGGACACCTACCCCTGGGCAGCCAGCCCCCAGCACCACGAGTGGCCCCCTCTGCTGCAGCTGCGGCCCGAGGACGTGGGCTTCGACGGCTACTCCGTGTCCAGGGAAGGCTCCACCTCCAAACAGGTGCCAGTCAGTGATGCTGAAGGGGATCCTCTGGTAAGCTCTCATTTCTGGAGCAGCAGAACTGTTCCTTTTGCCTTGTTTCTGGGGGTTAGAAACAGGAACTGCTCTGTGGCTGTAGACTAATCCCTGCGTTGTCTCATTTTCCCCTTTACTGGCAAAGCTGTGTTGTATCAGTAACTTGGATGCTGCTGTCATTTAGAGTCTGTCTAAATCACAGTTGTGGAAGAATCAGAATCTGTGTAAATCAGAGTTGTGGAAACTCCGAATCTCAGTATTATTGACTCTGCTTGTTTCTGCCTTCCCTTCCTTGCCCACTGGCAAAGCAAATGCTGCTGTGGCTGTCACGTGGAGTTGATGCTGTTCCCGCCTCAGAACACAAATAATCATTGCCTTCCTTGCCTTCCTTGCAGATGAACATGCTAATGAGACTGCAGGAGGCAGCCAACTACTCCAGCCCCCAGAGTTATGACAGCGACTCCAACAGCAACAGCCACCACGATGACATCCTGGACTCCTCCCTGGAGTCCACGTTGTGATCTCCCTCAGACAGAGGTGCTTTCCACTTGGCAGGAGCCCTGATCACAGACTCATGAAAAGAACATGTTCCTGGGCTGGGATCTCAGTATTAGAGCTGCAAGAACAAGACACTTGGAGCAATCTTGAGCCTGGGTGCAGGCAACCCAAGCGACCTTTGTATTGTTTTTCTTTTGACGACGACGAGAACTGCACTACTCCTTTGTTTCCTTCCTTTTAGTTGCTGTAAGCTCTCATGCCTAAGATCCTGAAGATGTTCAAAATAATCATCATCACTAAGTCAGAGGGACTGGGGTGGGGGGCAGCTTCACAGCTGTGAAGCAAACAGCTTTGTGCCATGTACTGTCTGGAAAGAGAGGGGAGAGGGAATATTTGCCTATGCTGCTTCTGACCAAACACATTCTCGTGAGGGCTGGACTTTTACCAATCAGCTTTGTGGATTAAACTCAACTTCATATAGTTCTGGTGCTATAACAATGTTGCTTGCCTCAGTAATAATACTCAGTGAAGGCAAAGCTGCAAAACAGGGAAGTTTGAATAAATGTTAAAAGGAAAAAAAAAAAAGAAACTTAAAACAAAAAGCGCTGCTCTCCTTGCCAGTCTGAGACCTTGGCTTTCTTTCATTGTGTGTTTATAAAGATTATATATATAAATAGGAATATATAAAAATATATATACAGTCTGAACAAATCAGGTTTTTTTTTTTTTCAAACACTGTGTAACAATCAATCCTGCTAACAAGCGAAAGATCAGGTAGCCCTTTGCTAGTCAGGGCCCAGTTCTCTTCCCACTCACACCCACACCACCAGCTGGGCTGACTTCTGTGGTGTTTACACCCCACAAACCCACCCTGAGGACAGGGGGCTTCCCTCCTCCACAGAAGTCAGTGGCAGGGCTGTGCACAGCCCCCAAGGACCCTTGGCAGTGCACGGGCACGGTGAGCTCTGCACACAGAGGTGAGCTACACCCCTGCAAAGGGATGAGTCAGGCTTTCAGGTTTTTTAAATTCTTGCCATGAAACGTCACAGCTGTTTCCTAAAAACTTTGGGTTTTGTTCAGAGGTTTCATTCCAATCAGCACAACCATAAAGGGAGTTAATTGAAATTCTGCTCTGTGGCAGCTCCAGTGCTACTCCGCTGACAATACTTACTTCCGTGACTTTTCTTTTTAATTGCAAAGTTTTTTTTTAAAAAAAAAAAAAAGAAAAAATTAGTAATTTAGCAGTATTCAGGAAAAAAAAAGATAAGGTACTGAGTACTGTGTCTTTTGAGTTTAGCTGTGCCATGCTTTTGAGTTGTGGCAGAGCTGCGAACCTGGTTTGGTTTCTCCTCCTCTGTGAACGCACACAGCCACGCCATCAGTGTTAGGGCTTGTACCTGTGTTGGGGAGCAGGAACACCTCCCAAAGAGTTGCACTTTGCTGGTGAGACACCACCACCACCCCCAGCACGTCAGCTGTACCTCAGCCAACACCTCACCCTCAGGAGGGATCTGTACGAGCCTTCTCCAGCTCTCCTTTGGTGCTGACTTTAAAAAAAAGCGATGCCTTATTTTGTACTAATTGTGTTTGATTAAATTAGTGCTGTATATTGTGGGGTTTTATTTAAAGAAACAGGGCTAAAGTCATCTCTCAGAATATCATGAGTTGCTGTGAATATTGTTTGTATGAGATACTAGAATTTGTTTAAATGTGACAAAAAAAAAAAAAAAGGAGGGAAGTGAGATAACGTTTCAGGTTCATATCAATCCGCAGCTAATAAATCACTGAAGAGCTGTTTTATCCATGCAGGAGGGACAAAAGAAGCTTTTCAACTCTTAACATATTACAGGAATACGCTGGTTTTTCAATGTACAGTAAGAAACCTTACTCCAAACACTTTTTTTTCAAGAGCTTATGGGTTTAAACAGACAGTTCAGGCTTGAGAGGATGGTTTTATTATACCTCATGACTTTCTGTAATATAACTGTACTTTGTCTTACTAAGCTGGTCTTGAATCTGCTCCTGTTACAACTTTTAAGTGCTGATGACTTTTTTTTTTTTAAGAAAAATATTGTAAAAGGAAAAAATTTAAATATTTTAATGATGGGGGGAAGAGCTTGGTGTTGTTACCATTTTAACCTTATGAACTCTGATTTCATTTTTTTCACTGAATGGGATAACAAAAGTTACTCAGCCAATTTTCCTAATCCAGTTCTTGGTACTGTAAAAAATGGGTTAGATCTGTATGGAATCAAATCCATAGCGTGCTGATGATGAGTTTGAGAGAAGTTAATTTTTCCAGTAGTCTTGACAATTCTGCTTCCCAGCACTGACTTTACCTGCTACTACTGTGAATTTTGGTACCTAATCCCCCTGACTGAATTCATGCAGACAGAGCATGTGCCTGTAAAAAAAAAAAAAAAATCCAGTTGCAAGGCTAGGGCTTTAAATGGACTTGATATCCTAGAAAATGTCTCAGTTGACCTTTAACTGAGTGCTAAAATCATGTTTAAAGTAGTGTTTTATTTGTGGGGAACGGGGTATTTTTTTTTTCTCATGTTTAATCCTGTGCTTAAGCTCAGGAAAGAAATTTTTTGTTATCTGTTCTTTTTTTTTATTGACACTAGCTTGGCTTTTAAAGTGAGAGAGGCAATTTTGAGTAGGCTAGTCATTCTGAGCATCACAATATTCCGTGTCTTTTCTGAAACTTCGGGAAGCAGGGTTACCTGTTGTGCACACGTCTTAGTTTTTTATCCAGCCTTTTCATAGATCAGGTCTTTCTTTAGGTGACTTCCTTCTCATTTTAAGGCTTTTTTCAAAACACTCTTTTTTTTTTGCCTTTTTTTCCTCCTCCTTACAAAGTTGGCTTGTTAAAAAAAAAAAAAAATACCAACAAGAAATGCAAGATTCTATGCAACATTCGTGTTGAGTTATAAATTGAGAGAATAAACCATTTTCTTTCCTTCAGAACTGCCAAGAATTATACAGGCCATAAATGAGATGTGGTTTATTTGGGAAAGGGGGAGGGGGAGGGAAGGGGATTGGTTAGCCTTTTTGTACATTTTGAAAGAAGCAAACTTGATATTTCATTGTTGATGCTTAACTTCGATATTATGTGTATGAAATCTTGTCTAAATGTGGCAATTTTTCTTTTGAGAGAAAAAAAAATAATATACAAAAAAAACAAAGCAAAAAAAATCTTTGTTGATATTAAATGGAAGGTTGCTGTTTTGATCTAGTCGTTTCCAGTGGAACAGTTTATGAAATATGTTCTATAAGATGTACATTTTTTCATTGTAACATAGAAATGTAAATATTTGATTAAAAGTGCTGCATTTTGATGAATTTTTTCTAGCCATTTTTAAAGAGAAAACTAGGAATTGAGTATTTTGTGTACGTTTATGATGTTTTCCATTTGCTCCTCTCCCTATTTAATTTTCAGTTCTCATTTAGGATTGGAATTTGTGAATGGTCTGTTTGAGATCATGCCTCCCCTTTCTCACTCCCCTCCTCCGTTTCTACCCCTTCCCCACACCGTGTCATGGAGAATAAAGCTGATGATTGTACCAGTCTTAAATTATTCATGATTCAATAAAATTGATGCTTATTTATTCAGATTTGTGACTTCCCAGAACTTTTTATCCCTTCCTAATATTTTAATTTTTTTTTTAATGATTTTTCATTTTAATTGTGTGGGGATCACTCCTTTGGTTTGGTTGGCTTTTGGCACCTCACCCATCCATCCAGTCTGGCCTGGAATGTTTCCAGGGGCATCCCCCATCCCTCTGGACAAACCTTCACATTCCACACAGAATTCCAATTTCCTCTTCACCCATTTGATGGAGACATTGTGGTTATACAATAATAAATACACAGTCAGTAAAAACGTGTAGGGAAACTGTTATCCTTCATGGATAAAAAAAAAAAATTAAAAGTTCTCTATTCAGAAAGGATTAATGCAAACACCTCTGCACTTAAAATCTAAGGGGTTTGGGGTTTTTTTTTTCCTGGAGACTCTTCATATTTGTGGGGTTTTTGAGAGTTTCTTGTCCAGTTACCACCTATTTGAACAATTAAAGCTGGTGGGGCAGATTCACATGTAGAAAACTTCAAGGAAAACAGAAAGAGAAGAAGTTCTGCTGAAAACTGATGATCTGCAGTCAAGTTTGTTCAACCCCAAAATTCTCTTAGTGACACAGCAGTGTAAATGGCAGCTCAGAGCTGATCTGTGATGGCATTTTCTGTCTTCCACAGCATTTTCCAGAGGCAGAATTGCTTTGGACACGCTCGAGCTGCGTGGATGCCGCTCCCCTGGGGATTCTCAGCATCTGAAGGGACAGGAGATGGTCTCTGCTGTTCCCACCTTGCAGTGCTGGCTCTAACAAACAGCATTTGACACCTCACCAGCTCCCGGTGCCTTTCCATGGGGATTGTGATGAACCAGCACCACCCAGTGCAAAGGAGGAGTCAGCACACAAAGCCCAGGCGGGGATGGAACGAGCTCATGAGCTGGGATCTGTGTGATCCGCTAAACCTCATCCACAGCGGGGTCTCTGACAGTGTCACTGCGCGATTTCCAGCTTTACGCTTTCTGCCAGAGCACCAGCCTCCAGCCCCAAGCCAGTCCTGCCTGTTGAACCATCCATTTCTGCCCAAATCACCCTCGAGCATCCTGGAAAGCTCTCAGAAATGCTGCCTGCTGCAGATGCTGGACATGCTGACTCAGAGCAGCCCTTTGCTGGCTGGATTTAGTGCTCACAACCTGGTAATATTTCCTTTACTGCACAGCTATCAGTGGTGCCCTTGGATATCGTGATAACAACATCGTGAGATTTCAGATCCTGCCAAGAACATTGAAGATGACCAATAGGACAAAACCCTTGGATTTTGGAAGCACTGAAACTTCCACTCCTGAAACTTCCATATGCTCAGAGCCCAGCGGTGAGGGTCTGTGGGATGCCTCCATGGAGAGCACAAGCAGCTTTAAAGGGCTGAGAGTGACTCAGGAACAGTCCAGCAAAGGGAGAAGGAGAAAGCAGAGCAGGAGACCACCCTGGCTCAACAGGGAGCTTTTGGATGTGCTTAAACACACACACAAAAACAAAAACAAAAACAAAACAAAAACAAGAACAGAGAGAGAAATACCACAGGAAGGTGACCAAATACCCATCAAGAACAAGAAGAACTTTGCTGGGCTTACGAAGTTGAATTTAGCAAGGCTAAGCTTGGCTAAACCTGGGAGGGTTATTACAGCCTGCCCTGTGGAGAAAGCCTGAAGCACAATGATATAGACATTAATAACAATGTTGATAATACAGAGATGCTTTTGTTATTGCTGAGCAGGGCTTGCACAGAGCCAAGGCTGCCTCTGCTTTTTGTTCTGCCTCACTGCTGAGGGAGTTGGGGGTGCTTGGCAGGGTGGTGATGCCTTAAGTTTGAACTTTCATATTTTCAGGTTCTGTGCTGCCCAAGGGTGCAGTTCTGAGTCTCATGTTAAGTGCCAGTAAATTCTCTTCATAGAGGCAAAACAAATCCTTTTCCTGCTGCACACCAAGGACAACTTTCAGCCCCAAAAGCACAACCAAGGGTGGCTGAAGGGAGGAACAAGAAGGATGGGACCTGACAGCCTGGAGCTGGAATGGGACAATTCAACCCCAAAATGCAAATGGACCAAAACTTATAAAAACGTAAGATCTTGTGGCCAGTTGTCCGTTTTTGTGCCCATTTTTGTTACCATTTTGGGTCCACCTTGG
>VWYP01031016.1:0-16521 GCA_013400435.1 Pycnonotus jocosus
TGATCCTTCCAGCATTGCTGTGCGAAGTACAAGAAGAACTTTCATTGATTTCCAATGATGCAAAACAAAGAACCAGTCAGACATGGTAGGCCTTCTGCAAACTCCAAACCTAGGAAGCAGTAAAACCACAGAGGCAAAAATCAAACTTTTTTTTTTTTCCACTAGAGTGGTTCATTTTACTACCCTGGACACCTTCAGGGAAGATCTTTCCATCTGTATCCTTTCCAGATTGCAGGCAATACAGCAGAAAGTAAGAGCCCGAAGTGAAAGCATTTGTGATAGTAGTCTGCAGAAAAAAAAAAAAAAAAAAAAAGTGGCTTTTTTGACACTATGCTCCAAGATTGCCTGAAGTGCAGCAGGACCTTGTAAGCTACATGTGGCCCCAGAGAGGATAGCCTGACCTTGCACACAGTGCTCACAATGCTCTCTCTGCACAACCCAGACCATCAGAGCTGTAAAGTCAGCCCACCCTGGCACAGCTCTGGGTAACACCACCTTCACCCATCTGGGGCTTTCCTTTATTCTCCATGTGTGGTACATCACAACTGCTTCAGACAGAGCTAAATGTCACCCACTGCAAAGATGCTGTGAGTTATAGAATTCTTTAGCTCTTCCTTCCAATGAAAAAACTGTGATGAAAATGAAAGAAGTAAGAAAATATAACACTTACAGCACTGGTTTTTGAAAATTTGGGTAAATTCTTTTCATGGGTGCTGCTTACAAATTAGATCAAAAGTATATGCTCAGTTCTGATCCTAAAAACATAAACCTCATTATACTAAATCATTTCTCTCTGAAAGTTTTAAATATATATGAAACTGTCAAAAATGTCCATTATACACATAAAGGGTACTGTGTTATTTACAAAAAATAAAGTTAAAAAAAGGTAATATAAAACCTACAGAGAAGTGGAAAAGATAAATGAACATCTACTACAAGGCTGGGAAATTCCTAAATGGCAAAAGGTCAAGAAAAAATCCTCAGGTTATATTGTGACCATTTCTATTACTTTGTGACTTAGTAGAAGATGGGGACTGCTATCAATAAATGTCCATATATGTTTTATTGTTTGGCTCACTATCAGCCTATTTCAATTTTCACTGACTTGTTGAAGAACAAAGAAAAAAAAAAAAAACAAAACCCAACTGCCTAAAAATACAGACATATCAACTACATAGGATGAGTCTGCTAAACAATGCTCTATACTTCAAAAACCACAGAATTTAAACCTTCTGAATTGTATATGCACAGAAGTACCGCTATTTCCTTTCATGGACTAATAAAGAAACATCAAGGAAACATAAACCATATGCTATGTTAAACACATGCTGGGACATGAGCCGTGACTTTGTGTTTCTTCTTAGAATTGTTTTAAAATATTCATGTCATAAAATCATGAAACATCTTGAATTTTAAAGAAGCTGAAAGGAAAAACAACTGATCCTAAAGAAAAAGTTCCCCTATTCCAAGTAGAAGCCTGGATCCATAATGACCTGTATTTTTTTGCTAGGTCCAGTGGTCTTAGGCTGATTTGACTGCAGTAGTTACACTGAACAAGCACCAATAGAACATAACTCACAGTGTGTTCTGATCTCTTTGCTCCCTTTTCTCCACTTTAATTAATCTTAATTAATTAATCTTCTTAATCTTAAAATAATGTATTTATTACAGGGGTCAAATCAAGCCTTTGAACTTTTGACTCAAAACATTTTCCAAATTTCAGCCTCTAACATTTCACAAGCCTTCCCCTTACAAAAAGCAATACAAGGATCACCTATGCTTATTGATCTCTTTTACACTGATAATAATCAGCATTATAAAACATTGTCATCGTAATCTCTGATGCAGCTAGAACATACACAGACAAATGGTCCATTCCACAAACCCCAAAGTCATTCCTTGGTTTACACCTTGAAAGCTTTTATTGCCTCACTTCCTGAGGACATTTCTCAAACTCCATGGTCCACTAATAACATAGATAGTCTTATATTACCAACTTCTCTTCTTGCTCATCTCTTACTAAACAGGACTGAAAGCAGGAGGATCAGACCATCTCCATAGTCAGCAGTGGACCTTAAGCCAGTGAAAATGGCGAAATTACTTCTGTATTTTTCTGAGTCTCCCCCACCCAAGATGTTTTTCACACAGTTTTCAGTAGCAACTGTTTAGTACAGCATATTCTCACATCTGCCCAGGCTCTGATTTTTGGTTGCCCACTAATACCAATAAAGCAGTCAATAAATAAATCTTTGTGGAAAAAGCCATAGGGATTAAAAGAAAGTGCTGTATTTTGCACATTTTTGGACTATTCCAAAACAATGCATTAAGTTCATTCTTTTACTAATTCCACCGTAGAAATTTTGAAATTTTTATTATTTTGTAGTAAACATTTGCCTTCTGTGCCATTCTTTAGACTAAGAGCCACTTCCACACCACTTATCCTTGCCAAGTGCAACTCCTACATAGTCTGACCCAGCAGAGGTCCACAAAGCAGCAGGTAATTGCAGGTCTCCTTAGAGCTGAGGAAGACACAGACCTGGGCATGGAAGTGGTTTCAGTTTGACTCCTTTAAGATTTAGCTGTTTCCAGAGAGAGAAGAGAAACAGAATAAACATAGACAAAACCGTCAGCTGGAGAGAGTGAGTGAAAGAATAATTAGAGGAAGGATGGAGGAGTTGCCTGCTGGCTGGACTTTCTTATTAATCTATGGAAATGAACTCTAGGTAGATTATCCTTTAAATAATGGGAAAAAATATCCATTTGGGGAGATGATTTGTGGATTTTTGATCCAAGGTGTTTGTGATGGGCTGAGTAATATTGCATTGGAGTCTGTGATTCTGGTGGTCCCATGAGATGCCTGAACAGAGAGAGATGAGAAGCCTCTGCGTCAGTGAAGAAGTGAGAAGACATCTCTGTTCCTTGAGATGAAAAATCCTTTGCCTTTGAAGCTGTTCATTTTTAAAAGGTGACACCCCAAATGCCTGAAGTTCCTATGACACATAACCAGCTTGGGAAACTGCTAATGGGAGGAGACCACATGGAAGCAGGTTTTCCANTGCCTGCTGGCTGGACTTTCTTATTAATCTATGGAAATGAACTCTAGGTAGATTATCCTTTAAATAATGGGAAAAAATATCCATTTGGGGAGATGATTTGTGGATTTTTGATCCAAGGTGTTTGTGATGGGCTGAGTAATATTGCATTGGAGTCTGTGATTCTGGTGGTCCCATGAGATGCCTGAACAGAGAGAGATGAGAAGCCTCTGCGTCAGTGAAGAAGTGAGAAGACATCTCTGTTCCTTGAGATGAAAAATCCTTTGCCTTTGAAGCTGTTCATTTTTAAAAGGTGACACCCCAAATGCCTGAAGTTCCTATGACACATAACCAGCTTGGGAAACTGCTAATAGGAGGAGACCACATGGAAGCAGGTTTTCCATGGGTGCCTGTTTCTGTGAGAGCTCAGACCCACAAGAGAACTGTTCTAGGTTGTCAGTGGGGGAAAATTTAATGTTAAACTAAGAGATTCCTCTCCTAAAGAAGTGATGAAAGGCTATACTCAAATGGTGAAACTGACTGAAAATCACAGGTTTTGTCTCTATGTTGTTTGTAGAAAAAGTGAACACTGGTAGGGGAAAGAGAAAGGTTTTGAAGGTTTCAAATTTTTTTCTTTTTTTTCCTTAGTGTGTTAATAAACTATCTGTTTACCTTTAAGTTGGGCCTGTTTTGCCTTTTTCTCCCAAAATCCTATTTCCCAGAGGTAAAAGGGAGTAGACACTCAAACCACAACACTAAATTAGGCACAACAGAATTCGGCAAACGTGAAACCACTACATGAATTGATGTTTCTGCCCGATTTCAAACCAAAACTATTACAGCACTGCACCACTGCATGGTGAAAAAAGAAATCACTACAGACAGATACACCTCCTTAAGGTAATCATGCACAGCATCTGGCCAGCTTATACTCCTCAGGACTCCCTTTATCTCAGGGGATATGTATGCAGCACTGTCGAGTCAACAGGGCTCTGAGTGAGCTTGCCTGGCCAGCAGAAGATATTTCAGGTAATCACTGAGACACAACTGTACCTCTAGTGTTGTCAAAAAATGCATAGCTGGATTATAGTGAAATGCATTAAAAAAATTCAGTGGATGCAAGCAGGTTTTGGAGTTAACATATGCATGAACAATTCCCCTGGTGCTCGTCTCTGCCTGGGAATTCAGTGCAAAAATACACAGGGGAAAACATCACTTTTTCTTTACAAAAGAAAACAATCATCTTTTTTGGTTTTTAATCCAATGAAACACATACATAAAAATAGAAACCCTTGAGACAGAGCAAAGTCAACATTATAATAGCTAAATTTTAAAATAATTTAAGAAAAATACACAAAAAAGAAAGAGTTGATAATGCAATGTTACAAGCCTTCCATCCTTGCACTGACAAACCTTTTCTGTCTCTTCTTGGTCTCTGAATTAATGAGTATTCCTCATAGATCCCTGCAGAACTAGGTAAATGCTTAAGTGCCATGCTGGGTAGGAATTATAGCAGTTTGAGCTCTGCAGAATCAAGGATTTTGCTTAAATCTTCTGTGTCTGATTTTGTGCCAAAGTGCTAGCGTTTACCTGAATGTCCTATTCTTCTCTCATTCATTTCTGATAAATCCAAAATGCATATAGCTATATTTAAGACTAGATATTTGGTCTTACATATCACAGTTAGAGATTTCATGATGAAGGAGAAAGAGCCTTTTATAGGGCTTGGAAGTGCACATATCTTGACCTGATTTCTAGTATTAAAAGCTGAAAACATTTTGCCACTGATAGAATTAGCACACAATCCCTCTATGATTTTAGCTTTCTAGCAGAAGATTTTTATAAAGGAGGAGTAAAAATGATTCCATTTCTAAACATGAGATAGGATCAACACATATGCTAATTCCTTTTCCCACTTTCGCTTTGTTTCGTGCTACACTGAAGCTGAAGCTGTAGCATGCCCATGAAATACCTAATTTCCACAGAAGTCATCCATGTGAAAAGAAATGGAAATAGATGTTTTCCTCTGCACATCAAGGATGGATCAGATGGTTGTTTGATAGCTACACAGCTGAAGCACTTTCATCTCAGAAGAAAGTATTCCTTAGGCAACAGAACTTACTGATGGCAGCGCTGCAGCTGCTTACCAGTGCACAGAGACAAGCCATATGCAAGCAAGGAAAAAGCCACAGTTAATAAACAAATCACAGTCAATAAATCACATTAAAAAAATGGGCAAAGGAAGCTACAAAGTCATTACTACCCTGACACTGCCCTTGTATTGTCTGTACATACTCACTTTTCATAAGTGGTTTCCTTCTGAATCCTTAAGTCTCTGCTAATTGCTGAGGCAGGGAGATTTAGAAAGAATTCATGCTGTTTTACCTTAACATCAAATAAACATGCAGGCAAGAGAAAACTGAGATTATGACTGTGCTATCAGCCTCCTACACAAATTCATTTGTGTTGCAAAAAGCAGGAATAGGGGCTTTTGGGGAGGTTTATTCATGTGGACTCATAACAAACAATTGGTTAACTTCTTTCATAGAAGAGGCTCTCACTTTTTTCAGTACCTGTAAAAAAATACTTACAAGACTGAAAAACCTCAAGCAAGTAAAATGCAAATTCAGGTCAGTTCGAGCCTTCAGGTGCTTAATGAGTAAAAAAAAATATTTACACAGAACAACAAATTCACTCTGTGTTCTAATTTTTCAGCATCATGAACAGCAATGCAGTCAAACAGTGTCCATTTTGTTAAAAATGCAAACTTGTCACTTTTTTGCCTGGGGGTGGGGGGAATAAATTTACCGAAAGTAGGTCAAGCTGGTGCCAAAATCTGCTCTTAAGCATAAGGTTTGAATAAAAAATTGAGCAAAAGACCCAGATGTCTGAAGCTGACCAAAACCTTGGGAAAATTCCATAAACTAGGTGCACTACATGCAAATTTCCATAAATTACATCCATTAGAAAGGATGCCAACATTAACCTGCATAGATATCTGAAAACACTGAAGGTCTGAAAAAGAGTAAAGCCTCTCTTACTTACATATTCCAAAATTCCAAAAACATGTTCCACAATGTTTTTATTGTCAAGCAAAACAGCTGTTCAACATATCTCTGTAGCCTATTTTCCATGAATAGTTCCTGCAGAGCCAAAGATGCTTCATTCTTCGATGGGATTACAAGTTTAGCTGATAAAGACAAAAGCAGAAATGCTCAGATTTTTGTAAGGTTTTTAAGGCCCTGAAGTATGGATTTAATTTAATGGATTAAAAACTGACTAAAATAACTAAGTGTTGAAAATAAGAAGAAAAGAAATACCAAAAATGTTTGTTAGACATCATCATGACACAACAGGAGTCAGTCCCACTGATGATGCAATATTCACAGTTTGGAGGTAAATATTTCATCCCTGCAAATACAACTAAAAGCAAACACAGTAAGAACCATAAACAAAGAGGAGAGGGTATGGTGTTCAATCAGAATGGACCCATACGGCTGATAAACTGAGCCTACACAAAAAAACCCAAACAAACCAGAAGTTATAATGCACCCCAATGCAAAGTTATAAAGCTCTGAATAAAGATTGTCATCCACTTCTACAGACTGGAGGCCCCTGCCTTGCACAGCAGCAACTCTAAAATCAGTGTTGAGTTCCAGTGTGAACCTTGGCTGCACTGCAGAGAAGCAACAGCAGATCAGAAAATGGTTCTGTTCACCTCTGAAGCACTGTTCAGACTCATAATAAAATACTGCATGTAGGACTTCCAATGTTTTAAGGTCACTGAAAAATTTAGAAAGACAAACAGAATAGGTTTTTTAGTCAAATCAAGAGACAAAATAGAAACTAAAAGAGCTACCTTGATTACAAATTTTTTAAGGAGAAAATACTTGTAATCATAGCTCTAAATCCTGCAAAGTAAGTCTAACGAGACCCGATGACAAAAAGAAGCCCTTAAGTGAGGCAAATTGAAATTAGATAATGCTTTTAATTGTAAGGATGATAAACTGCTGAAATAAGAAAATAAACAGTATGCTCCCTGTTTCTAATATCTTCAAATGATTGGATACCTTTCTGTTAATGATGAAGGATCACTAGATGAAACCATACCCTGTATTCCAAGGAGGCTGGAAAATTGATCTGTGGGCCTTGACATGAGAAGCAATTTCAGCAGTTTACAGTCAGCAACATGAACTTTCTTGTTTGTGTCCTCTCTACAATTGATGCTGTAGGCAATTAGAAAAGCTACCACCCAAAATTGGGGTTTAAACAAAGTAAAATTATCTCTGTCTCCTTAACTCAATGCTCTCCAAACCACCAATCCACAGCTAGATCAGAATAGTTATCTATTCTGATAGATAGAAGTACATTAAACTTCTTCAAACTAAATATCACAGATGAAATCTAAAATTAAAAATTCAAATAAAAAATACAAATTGTGTAGAATAATCATATTATTTATTGCAATGTACTCAAACTTATACCACAAAAGGGTTTGCCAACGCTCCATTTTCTTTAATCATAAACAGATGTCCAGTTTTGCATACTCCTACTGCAAATATTCCCTTTTGTGATAGCCAAGACCAAAGCTGTCTCAATCCAGTTCAATCTTCACAGAATTCTTATTGTTCTGCCTTGTTTTTTTCCCCACAAATGCACACCAATAAGCCAGACCTACTACTAGTAACAACCTGGATAACAGAACTTGACTTGAGAGATAATTGTAGAGAAAGAAATGTCTCTTTTCAACACAGCATTTGCCACAGGTACTGTATAAAAAAAGTTCAATTGTATGATTGTGGCTATCATGATTTGAGAGTGTTTCTTTTCTTGCCTGGAGGCATCCACCAGATTAGGTAAATCCAGAGAGAAAAATTACTTTGACACAAAGAAACAGCGTCTGACTAAGGAATTTTTTTGAAAATCTCATCTGACTTCAGATGACAGTCCCCAGGTATTCGACAAGACAATATGTCTCAGAGTAAAGATGAGTTTATTTCCTGATTGGTTTTCAGCTCACATTATTTATTGAGATTCTGTATGCAGTGACTGCATTTCAGACTTCTCCAGGGGAGATGGAAGAAGCAGGTGCCACCCAGAGCAAGTGACAGTGAACTGCCAAGCAAAGAACATTAAAGTATTCCCCAGGGAGTGGCAGGGCACCATCCTCCACCATCCCACTGGGAGTTTTGCCATCTCTTCCTCTTGGAAAACGGTAGTGAGGCAGCACTTGCACTGCAAGAGCTCTCAGATTTCACAGATTTTTACAAACTAAACTTTATTCCAGGCAAGGAATAGAATGTTACATTGTCCAAAGAGATGGTTTATTCTTTCATGCTGCCCAGAGGAATAAATGTAGCTTCAGCACACAGCCTTTCAAAAGCTGTACGTTCAAATACCTGTGAGGCAGAATAAGCAAGCAACCAGGCACCGTTAGGTTTTGCACCTGTTTGGGAAAAGCCTTCAAGGGCAGTCCCACATAAAAGCAAATCCAGACTAGGCCAGTCACAAGGCACCCTACAAGACATCAATTATAAATATGGTGCCAAGCAAAGAAGGGAAGGCACTGTAGTTGACATGGCACTTGGCTTTTTGGGAGCATTAAATTCTAAAATAGGAATTGGGAGAAGGTGGAATGGGTGAGGCGAAGTAGCCCAGGTGACTGAGCCTTGGACAGAGGAGAGGAATGTAGATCCATTATCTTAAGAAATTCACGTGTGACTTAGCTTGGCAAGTAAATTTGGGTAGAAATGTATCTATAAGCAGCACATGATTATTGTTTTAAATGAGTATCAGGGAAATTACATTTATAGAAGTTCATGTTAATTATAGTATAGGGATTATAATGATTGCCTTCCAGAGTCATAAGGAATGGTGGTGGGTTAGAAGGGGTGATTGGACAAGGTATTGACTGCTGGCCAGGAATGCCTCATAGTTGAACATTAGTACAACCATTGTATTAGTTGATTTGAGTGTGACCTTACCTGGGTAGTAAATTTAAAAATAGATTGTTCTAACTAGACCAAGTATGACAGGGGTTGGAGTAGTATTGTTAACCAAAATCATGAGAGCCGGTAGTTAGGGATGGAGTGAGCAATGTTATGTAGTCAAGAGGCGGATCAAAGGGAGGAATACATTAAATGCAAATACTACAAAAATCACAAGCACCTATACAATTTGGGCACTGATTTGGGCTGTGCCGCCCCTGTGTCCCGGGTGTCCAATAAAGCACCGATATATGATTGCCTCTGTGTGATTAAGTTTCTTCCTCTGCTAACACACTGGGGCAGCTGGACCCAGGGATCTGCTGTCATTCCCCCACTGCAGGGCTGCTGACCTCCAGGCCAGCTCTGGGCTCACTGCCCTGTGTGCTCTCTTCACAGCTGCTTTGTGCACTGAGGTTTATTCAGGTCAAAAGGGTGACACGGGTCCTCATGCACTGGCTCTCTATCATGTTCCAGCTAAGGGCACAGCACATTTCCTTGCCTTCTAAAGTGATTTGATGGCTCCTCCGGGCTAGCACTTTCACCAAACCAGCTTTGATAGTCCTGATTTGTGGGTCTGAGCTTCTGGTAAAAGCATGGCAATGGTGAAGAAAGAAAGGAGGACTTCTGTGGGGGTTGAAGTTGGTTTATTCAGCCCAGGTGATCACTCAGAAGTGATTTTCCTGGGCTCAACAGTACCTTATAAGGTGGGGCAGGGAAAAAGGGGAACACAGATTTGGGACCAATTGGGGGTGTGAGGGGAGTGACCTAAAACCAAAAGGGGTACCTGAAATACAATTCAATGAAAAAAAGTAGGAGGGGGATCCAGACTGGACAATAGTTTTCCCAGAATTTCCCGGTTACCAGGGCGTAGCTGCAAGTGTTGAATAGGCCAGGTATTAAAGTTCTAAAGGGACTGGGCAAGGATAGTTAGGAACATTCTATGGAGGCAGGGGAATACAATGAGGTAACTATGACAACACAATATAGAACCACCCACCACCCATTAACAAGGACAAGAACCCATCACCCAGCTAAAGGCTAGGCCTATATGCCTATATGAAATGGATTAACTAAAAAATGCACCACTACAGCCTTCCTTGCAACCATCCTGATGAATCCATCACCAGTAAGCTCGTGGCAAACCACCCCTGTCTGGGAAACTGCACCCAGGAAGTTTGCAGTGTGAAATTGAAAATGGAGAAATAAATTGTGGAGGTACACACTGCTCTTAGAGGGTAAATCCCATTGCTGCACAATGGAGAAGTGGAACCCACATCTGGAAGGAGAAAGGGAGCTGTGCTGCAGATTCTCACACTGCTCAATGGAACTCACCATGGGCAGCACATTCACTGGGCTGGAGGATTGGGGGAGGGAAGGGAAATCACATTCCCTTCTTAGGCCATTTTAGTTAACAGCTGCTGTGACCATATGCATGCTCACAGAAACAATCTCTGCATCAAATATTAAAGCTTTGCCAGGGTCTGAGTTCTGTACTTAGTGGCACTCAATCTTTTTTGTTCGTTCCATGAGTCCTTATTAAATAATTAATAGCAGAGGCCAAAGTGATCTTTCACATGTATACAATTCCTACTACTGTTAAAAGAGCAGCCCTATCTGCTGCCTGCCACACAGGCCCGAGTGAATCACAGTGCTGATTTACAATTTATGTTTAAATTTTGAGCTAAAGGGCAATTCTTTTCTCTTGAGTACAACACAAACTTTCCACTTGAGTGTGCTTTTAAGGGACTCTCCACCCCAGCAAGCAGCTCCTGGAAACCCATGGGTATGTATTTTATTCAGCAGCTGGATGCACGGAGATATCTCCATTAAAGTCATGCACGCCAACCTGTTTGTTCATGTTCTCTTTTATCTTTTAAAAGTTACATATGCACCAAGTTTCACAATACCTCCATGCATATTCATTCCCTGGCTCCACTCCCATCCCATTCTGTATGCTAATTATCTTATCAATCCTTTGCACCTGTGCATTTGTCTTTGGTGGTCATTGGGTGGTTGCAAGGGAGGAAGTGAAAGATTTTCCTCAGAGAATAAACTTTTGACCCCGTCTGGAGGTGCATGGTCCCTTGATGGTCAGTCTAATCTTAGTCCCACGAATTTATGGAGTCTTGCTATTTTAGTATCCCTGAGGTTTAGGATGCTTGTGTCCTGTTCTGGTGGTCATCTTTCTCCTTATCATCCATCCTTACATTCCTTCATGTTGTTCTCATACATCCTGCTTTCCTTTCCCAGACGATGAGTACAGTGAAATGCAGCAAATATTAATCAATATGCATCATCTTAATGTCTGTTTCTTAATCAACACCTTTCTAATTTCTTACCCCATGTCTCACTGCAAGCACAGCATGAGCACCTCAGACATCACTGTACACCACGGCAAACAACCCCTGACTTATGCTTAGCCCAAAATTAGTAGTCAGGAGTAGTCCAGATTAGCCCAAGGAGTAGTCCAGATTAGCCCAAAATGGAGTTAGGAGTGATGGATACAACAGTGGAAAGAAATCAGAATTGCTTTGGTTCCCCAGTTTGCCAGTGCTCAGCTATTAACATTCAGAGTGCTCTACTCAATATGATAACACTGAATTAACTTAAAATGGTCATTCTACTCCAATTAAACAGAAGAGATTTCCAAAAGGAAAAGGAAATGCTAACTGAGATATGCCATTGAAAATCTCCCCCTTAAATCTTTATTTAGGCATCGTATGCATTTGACGTTGCCGGTGGTGAATTTTGTAAAAAAGTATTTGTACTTAAATTTGGTTACAGAAGTTAATATGAAGGAATAAACCTACATTTTTCAAAGTAAGTATAAATAATTTTTTTTTTCATTTCTTGATTAAAATGTCACAGAGTTGAAGAAAATGTTATTTTCGTGAAAATAATGCTAATACTGTGCTCCAAGCAGCATGATGCATAATGCAATAGGAAAGATGGTGAGAAGTAATTCATGTATCCATTACAATTCACTGATGGGTGCTTTTTTTTAAACCAATAGAGTATCTAATGGGCACAATAACTGGAATATGAACAAAAAGCCATTTTCACATCAAATACACTTTACAGTAATGCTTTTGAAATTTAACTCTCATTCTTAATCCATTTTCAGAGGCCTTTACCTTAATGCAACAAAATGAAACTGACCTCAGGGACATTATCTCCTCCACCAGAAAATACAGGCAAGTTACACAAACTCCAAAATATGTAAATTTTTGCTCTTAAAAGGGACTGTCTCAGTGAGAGCACAGAGGCACTTTACAGCTACTGAGATATAACCATATATTTACTTTCCCAGCAGTTAATTTGCTACACAGTGATTGGTGCTGCAACCATAGTTTACAAAATCATACAACAATTATTCAATGCAGTTCAATTTTCAAAATCCTGTCTGGCAGTTGGCTGATAGTGATTGACTCAATCTAAACAAAGTACTCTCAGTATTGATTTCATTATATTTTCTTTCAATTACTTCACAGTAAAGTACAGATTCCTTATCTCTGAGCAGCTCGCTTGAACTTACTTAAAAGTGATCACCTCTGCCAGTTAGAAAAATAACATTAGGTTTTCATTCTCGTACAGTGAAACACAGCAATTTCCAATGTGCCATAATGAGAAAGAAATTTAATAGGCATTTAAATGGGAGACACTGTCAAGAGGAAGTAGTTTTTAAAATTTTCATCTAACAACTGTAATTGAAAAGCAATGTGATAGTCTATCATGCAGGGGAAAAAAAACCAAACCTCTTTGCTTTTCTTCAATTAAAACTACATATTTCAGTCATACAAAAGAACACATGAGTTTGCCAAGCTATTTCACTCACAGAATAAAAGACTATAGGAAAAAGAGAATGCAGAAATAAAAATCAAAAGTATTATCAATAATGTCAGAAACATATTCAATTTTTGCTTTATATAAGCACGTGGTTATGTTGCATAACTCCTGCAAAATTGAAATAAAGAACATCTTATCAAAAAATTATATATTTTCTACCATCTTAATTAGTAGAAAATCAAAAGCAGCTGTTACATATTCAACCCTTTTCAAGGTGTTCATTATCTGCTGGAAAAAAATCTTATTCAAAAGCTGTGCTTAAAACACATGTATTTTTAATCTTTAAAGCAAACCTGAACTGCCAATCTCTGCTTCTCTGAAAAACTGAATCACAAAGCCCTACACAGGTGCTGTAGTGGGGCAGAAAGGAGAGGAGGGTACCAAAATCATGGGATGTATCAGGAGAATGTTCAAGTGTACAGGCTCACCCCATTTTTCCTTTTGGCAGAAGATCACCCCCCAAATATTTAATAAAATGTTTTCCCTCCTGCCTCAGAGGAAGTAAGATTGTGTCCTGCTTCTCATGCTCGGGTTCTGGATACTAAAAATAAACTAAAATAAATAGTACTAAAAATAAATAATACTAATAAATACTACATAATACTAAATAAATTTGGTTCTAATAAATAGTACTAAAATAAATAATATTAAAAATGTATTCATCCCCATTGGCAATCACAGCAGAGGTGCTAATGGATGAGTTAACATGTACAAAGGCTACACAAACCTGTTTAGCTTGTACAAATCAACATGATCCCAGCAAGCAATGCCATCTCTACACCTTTGTCTATGTGCTACTCTGCCGTTTGTTACACTGAAGTTACNATAAATAATACTAATAAATACTACATAATACTAAATAAATTTGGTTCTAATAAATAGTACTAAAAATAAATAATACTAATAAATACTACATAATACTAAATAAATTTGGTTCTAATAAATAGTACTAAAATAAATAATATTAAAAATGTATTCATCCCCATTGGCAATCACAGCAGAGGTGCTAATGGATGAGTTAACATGTACAAAGGCTACACAAACCAGTTTAGCTTGTACAAATCAACATGATCCCAGCAAGCAATGCCATCTCTACACCTTTGTCCATGTGCTACTCTGCCGTTTGTTACACTGAAGTTACCAAGTTGAGATGAGCCATGGCAGAAAAGTAGGCCTTAAAATATGCTTCAGGTTGCTGTTTGGTTCATGTTCTGACAAAGGTTATCTAAGAGGTCGGGTGATTTTCATGGACAAAAATGTTTTCATAATGATAAGCAGTGTGATGGAAACTGTGACACAGAAAAAAAAAATCATTCTGTCACCCTGGATAATGTTGGAGATATCCTCATGCAGTTGTACTGACAGGGGATAAGTGATAAATTATGTATATGGCACAACATCGTGATGATTTTGGGGAGGGCACTGTGAAGGTGAAATTAATACCTTCTGCTCATAAATGTCAATCTAACTGAAGTCTTGGAAGCAGATACTGCTGTCAGACTGCTACAAAACAAAAAGGACAGGAGACAGGTTGTTTGGGGGCTTGCCATGGATAGCAACTGAACAGAAACTTCACTGTTGGAAAAAGCAAACATCAGAGATAAAAAAAAAAACCTCTTTGTGGGGTAACAGAATTGATTTTAAAACGCTTTGTTTCAAGGCATTGAAACAAAATTCTGGAACCATTAGAAAGAAGGAAGAAACCATCACTGGCTAGACCCTGACATCAAGTACTGATGTTAAAATCAATAAGAGCATATACACTGTTGGATCTGTTTTCTCTGGATATCCTGTCTTTCCCAGATTTTTCCAACCTAAGAGCTTGACCCAGCTCCTCAAACCAGCACAATACTCTATTTCTTTCTTGCTTGGTGAAGATCAGTTGTATTTCACACACACTGAGCATGACAAATGTTCTGCAGTTATGTAAAATGTAATTAATTCGCAAATGACATGACACAAAATAGAACACAAACATAAGCAACTCTACAAAGAGGTTTATCTTGACATATGGATGTGCATTTACATGCACACATCTTTCCCCCAAATATCAATAAACAGTAAGTCCTGACTGTATTTTATAAGTATTTGTTCTTTAGTTTGATTTTAGTTCCAAGATCATTTCTCACATACCAATAGCTGTCATCATATGACTTAGCAGTAAATCTGTCTGGCCCTTCTCGTATTTTTAAGCAACTTTACAGATCCTGTGCTGAAAAGTAAAACATTTCATCACAGAGAAGCTGCTGACAGATGACACACATGCAGGTGTCATTTTGGCACAGATGAGAACATGAATGTAAATAATCCCAATATCTGCTTGCCCCAGGAACTGCCTGTGATCAACAGCTGAAACAGAAACCCAAAAGTCAGCTCTGAATGTGACTCTTGGTCAGGCTGAGATTTTACTGGGAGTGTGGGAGCCAAGTACAGAGTTTTACATTTTAATAATAATTTTAATAACATTGATTACACAACTTGATAATACATATCCGAAGAATGAAGCTGGAAGAAAAAATCAGGTCAGAAAGAAGAGAAACCAAAGACAGAATATCACAGAATGACAGCTTTAGAAAGTATGTAAAACTTGCTTGGGAGTTGGGCTTGAATTTAGCTTCTGACATTACAGGAGCTGCTGGCATCATTTGATACTCACTTCTGTGCAATCAAACATGTAATTGTTTTGTGTATGATGCCAGACATCCCTTAAGAGCTTCATCTGACATGTGTCACTCATACAACAGAATTTCATAAAGGCATTTCATATTGAGCTGTGCAAACATACCCATGAATGCATTATCATTGGCAAAAGGTCACTTTTTCTTCATTTTATTCCCTATGCTACATCTGAAAGAGCAGAACAACCACTTTACCAATGTCAGGACTTGTTCTACATCTAGGTCTTACAATCAGAAAAATATTTGATTCCTTTTACCCCTTGCTGCAAGAAAAAAATATTTTACCACTTGCTCAGGAGATTGTCAGATTACCTGTGGCAGCTTTGAACACAACAGTAGTTTTAAAATTACCTTCTCAAAACACCTATCAGCCCTGTTTTTGTCATGTAAAGTATAAAACAAGACACATCCAGATTTGGAAACTCCAACAACATCTGATTGCTCACTGAACAATAGCATTATATTTCATGGCAGAAAAAAAAAAGTGTTGGTTCATGATACAAGCTGATATGCCCAAAAGACAGTGGCCATCAAAGACTGAGCAGTAGAACTGAATCTCTAATGAAACATATCAAAAATATAACTGTGATACCAAATGAGGGAAACCTTTTTGCTTCTTTCTTTTTAAGATTACTTTTCTTTCCATTAGGAGAAAAAGAACCCCATCCCACAGCAAAAAACCCAAACCACACACACAAAAACAAACCAAAACAAAACAAAACCAAAAACAAACAAAAAAAAGAAAACAAAAAAAACCAACAACAACAGCAACAAACCCCAACCCCGTCAGTTTGACAGCAAATGGCTTCCAACTGACCTCTAAGATTTAAAGAAGTTTGTATTATCTGAGCTTTGTTTTCCTCTATTGCAGTCCTCTACAATGCTAGCACATTCTTACACTTGGACTTCTGCAGGCCACGTTCTTCTTCCCCTCTCCAGAGCCCTGTTCTCCAATAGTTTCTTGACTATTTTGCAGGT
>VWYP01031019.1:0-12443 GCA_013400435.1 Pycnonotus jocosus
TGCCCTGGGTTCCGACACATTGTGAGGTTCAGCATTAGTTAGTGTAGGCAATTTAAGTGGAAAAGTTAACATTTTAGAAATTTTAAAAGCCAATATATGCATAACATTAAGAATGAACAAGTTTAAGAATGTAAGGAGAGCTGTATGTGCACTGCTTTGAGCACATACTAATTAAGTTGTATAAAATTTGATAATGAAATACCAGTCTTTAAAACAGTGAAGGAAATTATAAGAAAATATGTCTTCAGGTCATTTTTTTTTTCCTAGTTAATGGCTTAATATACAAAAAATAAGAATAGGTACTAATTTCATGCTTGCAAGTAAATCTTCTATCTAAATATTGACATTCTCATGTGAACTAAGGGTTTGATTCAGTGAGTCCATTACCATGTCAAGACACATCCCATTGAGTTTTCACCTTCCTATGCGGTGTTACAAAAATCTCCCACAGGTCCTATGAAGCTTCTATCAATCAAATATGAAAGTCAGATACACTAGGCTATCTTATATAGCATTGGATACCTTTTATTAGGATGAATCAAACTAAATATCCAAGGAGTGTTACAATAACTTTATAAGCCATGATCACTGCCACATGGAAGCTGTAGTGAAATTGTGTTGCTTGCAACACAGAAATTAACCCACACCGCAGAAATGAATCTCACTGATAGCCATTGACTAGAATTAAATTAAATTAAATTCAAAAGGTTTACTCTGTATGCGCAGAGAAAGGTTATTCCTGTTATGCGTTCTTATTTTCACAGTTAAAGAGTTAATGAACTTAAAGAAGTTTTCTATTGTTTTGAACAGGACATAAATGGAAGAAATTTTATGAAAGTCACAATCTAAAGAAGTTAATGCTATATTGTGAAAAGCAGCACACAAAAATAGTATCCAGAAGACTGGCTTTGGCTTTTCAGTGAAACAGAACATGGACACAATATCCCAATAATTAAAATTGTGTAAATGGACCTTTTTTAATGTGGCTATTAAAAAAATTAGGATTTAGTAGCCTTCATAACCCTCATGAAGTTGTAGATGTTTAGTAGCTCTGGATCACCTCTAAGACCAGCACAATATTGAGAATCAAGGGAAAGACTTCAGGGGAGAAAACAGCCTTTGGAGATGCATTAAAAGGTAAGTCCAAGGTCAAGAGTCAATATCAGGAACAGAGAATTAAAAAAATGACCAGGAGTTTAAGGAAAGAGCTAAAAGAGAGCTGGGACCTAGAGTCAGGCAAGAGTTAGATGTCAGGAATGAAGCAGATGAACAGAGACAAATAGGTGTTCTAGCATAAAGCTAGCTACCTCTTAAACACTCTAATAGCAGTTAAACGTTCAGTGCAACAGGTATAAACAGCTTAAAAAACAGTCAATTTGCCTTATTAGAGGGAAATTATATGAAAGTTTTGAGAACCAGAATCAGAATCAATTAGGCTGTAAAAGACCTCTAAGATTGAGTCCAACCCAGGACCTACCGTCACCACGTCAACTAGACCATGGCGCTAAATGCCTCATCCAATTTTTCCTTAAACATTTCCAGAGAAGGCGACTCCACTCTCTTCCCTGGGAAGTTAATTTCAATATCTAATCACCCTTTCTGTGAAAAATTTCTTCCTAATGTCCAACCAAAACCTCCTCTGATGAAGTTGAAGATATCTCCTCTTGTCCTATCATTAGCTGAATGAGAGAAGAGACCAAAGCCCACCTGGCCACAACCTCCTTCCAGGCAGCTGTAGAGAGTGATAAGGTCTCCCCTGCAATTCCTTTTCTCCAAGGCTAAACAACTCCAGCTTCCTCAGTTGCTCCTCGTAGGACTCATGCTCCAGACCCTTCAGCAGCTCTGTTGCCCTTCTCTGGACTCACTCCAGCACCTCAATGTCCATCCTGAGTTGGGTCATCCAAAACTGGACACAGCACCAGTGAGGTGCGGCCTTACCAGTGCCAAGTACAGGAGGACAGTGACTCCTCCAGTCCTGCTGGCCACATTATTCCTGATACAGGCCAGGATACCACTGGCCTTCTTGTCTGCCTGGGCACAGGCTGGTTCATGTTCAACCAACAGTTTACTAGCGTCCTTAGATGCTTTTCTGCTGGGCACTGTCCAGCCACTCTGCCCCCAGCCTGCAGCACTGCATGGGGTTATCCTGTCCAAAGTGCAGAACCTGGCACATGATCTTGTTGAATCTCATACCATTAGCGTCAGCACACTGATTCAGGCTGAACAGATCCAGGAGGCAACAAGGCTGGAGAGGGGCTTGGAACACAAGGTATTTAGCTATACTTTAGCTCTGATGGAATTGCTCCAACACCAAAGCCCAGAAAACCAGTAATTCTGAACTGACTCCTACCCCAATATAGTTATGAAAGAGAGGGAGGTGCCATGAATATTTTCTACTGGCAGCTTCACTACAGCTAAATTAAGAAGCAGCTTTGCCAGCTAGTGAGTCGTTGAGAGGAAGTATGAAAGTATTAGCATCTGCCCAGTTTTAGACTTTTCATTGGAGATGTCCTTAAAGTGCCTGTCTCCTTCCATCAATTGTCTGAGGTGCTTAGTTTAGACTTGAATCCTAATTTCAAATTTGCTACAACATTAATTAAGACTGATTCATTCAAGCTTCTGAGTTAATTAGATAAATTGCAATTACTCCAAAATATATAGCAGTCTTCTATTTGTGATGAAACTATTGTTCAAAACCTTTACAGTTCCCAACAAATCATTTTAGACTGCTAACTCAAGAATAAAGGGCTGGGCAGACTCCAGCCTAAACGTTATTCTTTTATCTTGCCTGCTACATCTTCCTCTCCATATATGCACAGATGAATTTATGAAAAATACATTGCAAACATGAATTATAAACTCCCAGAACATATGGTGGACCATAAAGAAGAATACCTCCATAAAGGCTTTGCTGAAAATGAGAGGCTTTTATTTTCCAGAACACAACCATGATAGCCAGCAAGCCTGCAACCACTACTAGTGGTCCACATCCTCTGTTAAAGGTGCAAGAGCACTCCTTGTTTGATACAATGCCACATGGGCTACTGTGATGGTTATAAAAGCAAAATAATATGCACCACATTCCAAAACTGGTCCTGATATAGACACTCTGAAAGCAGACAGAGATCCTTTGACATGGAATGGAAACTAAAGCACCTCATGGCTCTCTGCTTATCCATCAACTTTCAGACCTCAACCACTTGAGAAAAGCAGGTACTGTCTGTAGTCAATTTAAATTTGCAAGGGAGGAAATTACAGGGAGCTGCCATGAAAGAAATGAATTATGTAATGCCTGGAAGGATACTAGACACACTTACTCAAGGACGTGTATTTTGCCAGTATGTGAAATGGATTTATAAAACAAGAAGGATCATTGTGCATATAAATCTGCATAACTGGCATACACAGAAATTGAGTCTGGAAAGGGGGCTGAGGTTTTGCCATCTGAAGTCCTCTTTTAGTGTCTTAATGACATAAATGCATTAATAGACAAAAAACTTTATGTGCAGGTTATGAGAGATGGAGAGGCGAAATGACTTGGAGAGATGAAATGACTCCTATTTTGAACTACTATCACATTATCCAAAAACTAATGGCAATCTATAAAAGATTTGAGAAACTTGTGAAAAATGTTGAAAATTTAACCAAATTGGTATTTTTTTTAATATCTATGGTAAAATTCTCTGTAGTTGGGCCTCCAATATTATGTCTTCTCTGTCAAATTGTACACCCTGTAATTGGGAATCATTCTGACAATCTTTTGGAGTCTCAAACATTTTCACTTTGTAGACTATTTCATGCTCCTCTTCTCACTGATTTTTAAATCTTAAATTATTCCTTAACTCATTCACAGGTATTTCTTGTATCTCAGTAGATAAACAAAGCTTTCATTTTGTCCCCTTTTTTCTGTAGATATTCAAGAACATCAATGTATTCCAGATAATAAGTTTTACTCAATTTCAATATAATTACAAAATTTACTTCAGGGTTAAATGTTATTAAGACTGCATTTCTTTTTCTGTGCATGAGGTACCTATTTATACAAAGAAAACATTTTGTGCGATATCATGCAGCTGTGAGATCTGCAGTGCTATCAATTTCGTAGTCAGATCTTACTAGTTTTGTACATCCTAGTTGTATGACATTTTCCTAAGTGTATTACTACCTTGTATTTATCTAAATTAATTCCTTTACTCCTAGGGAACCTCTTATGACAGGGTGTAATCAATCAATCATGCTCTGTTTGTAGTAATTCAGCATGACAAGTCATACTTCCACATTTAAGTAATCACACTCATTCTGAATGTTTACACATGTGGTATCACTGCATCTTTGCAGCTCCTTAGTGCCAAGTTCATCACTGCTATTCTTGGCTCACACGAAAATCAAATTTAGCTATCTCTATCCAAAGAAGGTGATGGACTGAAAGAATAAAAAAAAAAAAGTCTGGTACTAACTAAACACAACTTGCCTCTAAATACAGCATTGATGGGAGAAGGCTTACCCGTGCAAACTGTGAGAAATGTCCATCTTGCTTTAGTAATAAGGAACGTGCCTGCCTTGAATAAGAGAGGGCATTTTATCTGACTCTGTGTTTCAAGTAAAGAGTGAGTCCAAGCTTAGACACACTAGGACGTGTTCTGAAGTGAATCCCATCCTAGAGGAATAAATTTTTAAGTACTGAAAATCATTTGACATCTAAAAATTCCAGGGTTTCCAGTGGTGAATTAAAACATGAGGAACCAACTTCAAAAACACTGATGGAGAAAATTAAGTGATAGATAAGTTTTGGTGATTGTTTCTTCTGGTTTTTTGTTTTTTTTTTTTTAAGCACATGACTGTATATTTGGACTAATTATAGGGTCCTTGACAGATATTGTTCCCAAATGTAGCTTAGAAATAATTGTTCCAATTATATTAGGTTATAAGATATTTATACAGCAATGTATTTAGGAGATTGGTACAACAGAACATTTTCATATGCAGAAAAATCTTTTCATAATTTTTCTAAGTTCTTATATCACTAGATTCCTTAAATAGGAAACATTAGATTTGCTACAAAAAAAGATTTATCTCTGCAAAGATTTTCTGAATTGCATCTGTTTTACCTGTTTTAATTGTTGGACCTCTACAGAGGTGAAATTATTGTATGATCACATTATAAACTATTATCAACATCATATCTCAAAAGAGAATATGTATTAATGTCATGCCAATAATTATAGACTGAAAATGTAATTAAAAAAGGGATTTTCTGACCTTATGAGATTTTATTGTAGAAAGTTGATATAATGTTAGAAAATAGATTGCTGAATTCTGGCATATACAATTTTATTCAGAATGAATGGAATCTAACCAAATGATTTGATTACTTGAATGGTAAAAATGTAAATGCATTGTTATATGAAATGCAGGTCTAAACAGGTCTGCTAATGGCTAAAAATTAGACTTTCTAAAATGTATAAATTAATAATTTGGACTCTTTCAAAAAAGTTTTTAGATTTACACAGATGGCTATTCCATCTATGCCTTATAATAAGTGGGTGTGAAAGTTCTAATGGAACTAAACCTTACTACTGATTAACAAAAAACATCTATGCTCCTGATATAAATACAACAATCAAGCACTAAAACAATAACCATGGAGGAATATTTCTGATCTTTCTTAAAGGTCTTTAGTGGAGAATAGTAATTTAATAGGATTTGAGAATTACTGCTTAGGAAAATGACAGAGATAAACCAATGAGTTTTCTTTTTCAACATAATTAACTTTGGAGAGAGCTTCTTTGAGTTTCTGGAACTCTGCAGGTAATTTTAGCTGGCATCATATCTTCCATCTATAAAATTGAATGTAGGGCTTCTACTTTACTCTTCTACATGCATATGTCACTAATTTAAGAATTAGCTAATAAGGTTGTTTAAAGCACACACCAGATAGCTTAGCTTAAGTTCCGTAATATTACTCTATATTAGTGAATGTTTGCAAGTTTCATTGAGGCAAATAAAAAAAAGGTGTTATTTATCTTTGAGAGAGTTGAAGAGACCTTGATTAGCTTCTTTTTTCCTCAGATGTTTTGCAGCAAGACATATAATAAAAACTGTTATAATATGCAATGATCACAGTCATCCAGTTATGTTCCTTAGACTATATATCAAGCTTACACAAGACAAATTCGAACTATAAAATATATGGGTTTTAAGTCTTAGCTTAATTAGGTATTTAAATAAATAAATAACCAAGAGATATCTTGGAGGATTCACATTAGAGTTAATTGTATTTTGAAAGCATTTGCTTGTTTTTAGAGATCAAGGCTAAAATAATCTAGAGTAAAATATACACAAATATTAGAACTTGTTTATAGTCAAACACTCAGTGATATATTATTTTATTCTAATATTTCCTGACTTTTTTTTTCTTTTTTTTTCTTTTGTAAACATAAGTTATGTAGTGTTTTTCTCTCTTTTGCAAGTTCTTGTTCAAGTGCTTCAGCTCAATATTATAGACCTCTGACTTGAAGAGAAACTATCAAACTGGAAATTCTGAAGTAGTATTTAATCAACTAACTAAACATGAAAAAACTTTAAAAAAATAATCAGAACCTGTTTTATTGTACCATTACTTTTAAGCCTTACTGGAATATGAGCTCTTGCGTCTATTCTATGCTTTTCGTGCTGGGTTTGATATTTATTGCAGTCTATTCTTAGCATGAATCTAAATTTGGAAGACTTTGTGTCAAGTTTTAGGGAAAATACATAATTTTCACTTTCTGGCATAGGTGAACAAAACATTTCATGCTTCTTTCCAGCTGATAGAAAGAGGATTTTCGTTGCTCCTTCTGTACAAGATGAAGCAGTAAGTAAGCAAGTATGGAGGAGAGAGGTTGACTGAAATACAGATTGAAGAAATATGACCAAAACAAAATAATGAATTTCCAATTATTCTTTTGGCTTCAGATTAAAAAAAAAAAAAAAAAAAAAAAGTCTCATAGCTCCCTTTCTTAATGTTTTGGTTTTTTCTTTTTTTTTTTTTTTTTTTTTTTTTTTTTGGTTTGTTTTTGTTTAGGTTTGTTTTTTTTCCATGAATTGAAACAAACTATTTTTCTTTTCAGTCAAAGAGGCATAACAGAGGGTAGCAATGGTACTGGGCAACAAGTATCTGAACTGAGAATATCTTGGATGTAAAATGGATAATTATAGAGAGCTTTGTGTTGAGTTTGAATCTAAGTACACATAGTAAAATGTGTGACGTGTCAGATGCCATGAATTCCAAAGCCTACGTAATTCATCACTGGTTTCAGTGTTTCTTCTCCATCTGACCAAGACTGGTGTTAAAGTGCTCCAATGAGGATGTTTTCTTTCCTGGATAACTAAAGAAGGATGAAAGATTTTTTTTTTCTTTTTTTTTTTCTTTTTTTTTTAATGTATCATGGATAAACTGTTAGTCTTCTGTGCAGGGATAGTCAATCTTCAGAATGAAATTAACAGTTTACCTTATGTTCCTGAGGTGTTAATTTTACACCACCTACTTTTTTTCTCACAGAGACACATTGTATGCAGAAAATTCATCTGTTTTAGTATTCTCAGCCCAAACACAAAAAATTTCCTTATCTCAACAAATATGATTGATGAATGAAAACAAGCTAGAAAGCACATATTTTAGTTTCTTGCAAGAGGTCTCCCTAAAATGAAGTGCATCATTGAACTAGAAAGATTATAGTTTTTCCTGTGGCCAAATAGAGAGCCTGTTGTTTGTTCAGACAAAGGACTTCATAAAATTAGGTGTTACAGCACCATCTGGTGACTCCTATTTAATATCTTATGAATAAGTGCAATATCCACTTAGTGGTAGTAATTTTCTTTAATTGGAGTAAATAGAATTCTTTCTGAGTAGTATACAGTAATAAGTAATAACATTAGAAATTCCTGACCTTATTGTGATATGGAAACATGTCTATTATTACAAAACCTGATTACACTTACACCTATCATTATCCTATGTGTTGGCCCTTTGGGGCAGACACATTAGGCTATAGCAATGGACAGCAAGCTCTAAAACAGAGTTCTAAGGAAAAATAATGTAAAAGTGAGCAGATTTTTTTAAAATAAAGACAGATTAGTATTACAAATTTTTAAAGACAAGTTCAATATATACCCTTTTACTAGCTAGAATGAAATGCACCTAAATTATAATATAAAATCCTTTCTTAGCTATATTTTTCATCTATTTTTAGCAGATAGACCATCAGTTGCATTAAGGAGTAATGAAGGCAATCTGAACTAAGTTCAGCTGTTCAACTATCAACTCCGTTTTACTAGATCTTGGGAAAAAATTCATTGGACGAAACATTTTGGTCAGGCCACATTTTCCCTTTTAAGGAAAGCCCCTAGTTTGTCTCCCTTTGGAAAAAAAAATGGAGTCATTATGCAGAAGTAAATGTACTAAAAAGCAAATGATCATAGGTGAAAACATAATATCTCCAAGAAGCATCATTACAGTGAAATCCCTGATGGTTTTATAGAGATTTGCTTTCTCCAAGTTCAATACAGACCAAAAGCTCATGGAATTATCAGTACTTCCTAATTACATTTCTAATGGTAAATTACTCTATGAAAGCTAATATATGTAAGAAAAAAAATTTAAACCTTTTATGTTTTTATCAATCAGAAGTCTGCAATACTTTTTCTTAGGTATTAGTCTCAGCAGAAGGAGAAATCATTTTAGATAAGTTACTGTAGATTTTGTAGATGCAGAACAATATTTTCAGGATGGGAGAAATTGAAGGAGGGTTCCTGAAACAGAGACAATGTCTCTCCAGTCTAAGTAATTGTGACATTTTGGACTTAAACTAATTTTAGGGGAATGTTGATTTGTTGAGCCTGATATGTTTTGTTGCTGTTAGCAAGGCAGAGAAATTTAGGTTTTCAGGAAACTTATGTACAGCAAGGACTTAAGGACAGTAAAAGGGAGAGGCATAGAGAGTTGAGACTTTCCAGCTTTGAGAAAAGAGAGCTCAAGGGAATTATATACATGTGTATAAATTTCTGATGGGCAAAAGTAAAGAAGATGGAGACAGAGTCTTCCAGTGGAACCCAGAGACAGAACAAGAGTCAAGAGAGACAAATTGAAACACAAGAAAATTAATTTCACCATAAGAGATTTTTTTTTTCCTTGTGATTTGGTCTGACACTGGAATAAATTTCCCAGGAAGACTGTGGAGTATATATCCCTGGAGATATTCAAAACTCCACCGAGGTAAGGCCCTTGCCCTGAGAAAGACAGATTGATTAGGCAGTTTCTAGAGGTCCCTGCTAGCCTCATCCAGACTATGATTCTGTCACTATTCACAGCACATGTACAAAAAGAAAGGTTGCAAAGACCCTTGAATTCCATGTTACTTCCTGAAATTCAAGAAAATCCCAACATCTCTTAGGATAACTTAGTATGTCCTAATGTTTTTTAACGGATAGCACTTATTTTAACCTTTCTATGCTGTCTCAGATGCCAGGTTTCTCCTAGGCAGATTATCCCTCTGATGTTTTAGTCAGTAAATATTGTTAGGAGATGCCTACTCCAAGAAAGTTGTTCACCCACTTAAGCTCAGATACTTACTTTTTAGTTTGCTCGTTTCTTCTACTTTGAAAAAAACACCAGTTACCTTTTGCATGTTCAATTCAAATAAATTCCTACATCATCTTTATAGCCAAAGTCATACATTCTTCAGTACTGTCAATTTTAAATATTCAGCTGAATCCATAGTTGGGAGAGAGTTTTAAGACAAATATGCCAGGAGAACAAAGTTACACCCACATGGAATGCTATCAGTTTATGATAACATTTCAAGGTTGCCTGTTAGAAAAGGATTAGGTAGCAAAAAAAGACATCTCCTGTAGTACTATTTTAGTGCTTCTTTATTATAGAAAGGTTGGTTTTTTGGTAGTGTCAAAAATTCTTCAAACAGGATATTATTATTTCAGTCTTTGTGATTTTTGGAGGGCAGATAGGGTTTTGNGTACACTTAATTATCCTCACAGAGTTTTATTTTCTTTATATCTATTCAGAACCACACTTGTCAGAATTTATTTATTATTTTCCCACTTTATGCTGTTGTGCACCTCAGTAAAGACTCTGGCTTCATCTTCCCACAACCTAGTCCCAAGTATTGTTTGGCTGCTACTAGTCCCCTCAGCTCTCTTGTTTAGGCTGAAAAAGTGTAGTTCTTTCAGCTGGTCCTCACAGAATGTGGAGTTTTAGTAATCTGGATATGTTTTAAATCTGTCCAGTGATCTTCACAGCAAGAAAAAGGAATTGTAATACTAGTATTTGATAATAGTTTATCTCGGTGTTCTAGTTTAGTGCTAAAGTTTTAAGGGGGAAAGAAACCGTGAGATTTTAGTAGTGTTAGCACTGTTAAACAGTGTTAGCACTGTTTTAATAGTAGTAGCATCTATTTTCATTTTGCTTATCATCTATTATACCCACTAGTACTTTATGTTTTCTTCAGAATTTTTTTCAATCTGTATTCACAGGAGAAGTGTTCTGGCCTTCTGGTCGTCTTTATGGCCCTCCTCTGAACACTCCTCAGCAAGTTTAAGTCTTTCTTATGCTATTGAATACAACAACAAGGCCTTGTTCATTGATCTTCAAGGTAAGTGATGCGATACAGCCTGTGTTCCCGTGACTAAAACTTTCTATTCTCTTCAGAAAGAGTGTTTTATCCCTAAAGTCCCCTTGAAAAATTCCCTCAGCTGTGCTATCTCTCAGATCATGAATAGGAATAGACAGGGGAAATCTGTTTTGCACTAACTGTAGCTGATCTAGGGAGTATACCAAATGGGAGGGGAAAAAAGAGATATAATTGCATACTATGGACTGTGTGATCCCCTGATGCATTTTGTCTGTTACTACAGATATTGCCCTCAAGTTCAATTATGACTTTGGTTTTCACTTTGAGAGTATGTAGCAATTTCTCTAGAGTCATATGAAGAAACATTTTCTATTCACACAGGTTCACAGCTATGAATATCTGAAATTTACTCCAATTCCAATTTGATTTTTTCCAGCTCACACCTCACTGACAGAGGGAGTGGGCTACACTGAGATAATAAATTAAAAACATCAGTTAAAGGCACACTTTGTACATATAAGTAGATTTAACTAATCTTGAATATCCTTCTTCAGAGCTCAAAATGTCATTTTGTTTTTTCATTGCATTCCTATCGTAAGCATCATGAATTTCAAATAAATTAGTTTGTATGCCCCAATTTCTATACATGAACATTATTGCTTGAAAAATATCACAAGAATATATAACTATTAATTACATGTGTGTGCTTAATGACCTTTGCAATATGAGTTCTAGATAATCAGAAAAATATACCTGATATTCAAACATAAGATGTAATTAAGATATGAGCAAGACACATAAACTTTGCATTTGAGAGGACTACCTACTTCTAAAATGAAATGTTTTTTATCACCAGAATGAAATACCTTAAAGATTAAGAAATAGAAAGGAAGATTAAGAAACAGAAAATATTAATATTGCATGTTACCTCTATTCACGTATTTTAAGTGGTAAAATTACTTCCATTTCCTAATGGTCCCTAGACTAAGATATTGCTAAGGCTTTTACTGAGTTAGTTACATTATTTTAATATGAGTAAAATGGGTTTCTTGGGTATCTTCCCACAGGGTGAGTACTCTTGTCTACTTCAGTAAACCACCTGTTCAAAAACTTAGAGTGTTTGCCTTATTAATAGGCCCCAGGCAATAGAAGGCTTTACTATGAAATATAGGCACATTGGGTGGATTCAGTGATAGGTTGTTAGAAGAGAAATATTTTTGAAATAAGGTAGACTGTCTAAGCATATGTCATAGTCAACATTACTTCAGTTCCAAAATTTATATGTATAACTACTTATATCTCCTTTGTTTTTGTTTATTTTTCCATTTTTACTCTTAGATTTAAAGTAATTTCCAGACTCAGATTCTGAATGTTCCAAAAGACTCAGTCTTTAAAATGAAAGATAAATCATGCTTTTCTCAAACTACCTCAACACTTAATTCAAATCCACTTCAAAACTTGTGCATCTCTTCTAAAATTATGGATTAAAATTACAGATTAAAAGCATTGGTTTATCAACATTGGCAAAACACTAACTGCAATATAACCTGCAACATTGGCAAAAATGAGAACTTTCATTCACATAGTAGCTTGCGGTAGATTTCAATAGATATGCTTTTGCCCTGAAACTGGACAAATATATATTTTTTTTTCTTTACATGTATTTAAATATATATATCTTAAAAACAAGATTTAATTGCATTGATGTCTTGCAGTTTACAGATTTATGTGCCTTATAGCTAAAAGATTTATAAAGTCAATGTACTTTTCAAAACAGTCAACACTTTTTTTTTTTTTTTTTTTTTTTTTTTTTTTTTT
>VWYP01031020.1:3756-25274 GCA_013400435.1 Pycnonotus jocosus
ACCCAAAAAACAAAACACAAAACGCAACAAAACATTGACTATAACAAAGCAGTAAAATGTACATAGTAAATCATCAGGGATTAGTGACAACCTAACTATGAAAGAGTTATATTGTGATGCATTATCACCTGAGCTCCACATAGAATATAATATCATTGTTCAGTTGGAGGGGACCTGCAATGACTATCTACTCCCTGCAGCACATACAGGGTATGAATCATAACCTAATAGAAGAATATAGAGGTATAGTGGTAAATCAAAATATGCAGCCTCACCTAAGTGGTAATATTTAAAATAGTGAAGGAAAGCAGAGTTTACATATGTTTGCCCTCACGTACAATGCTGAGCAAGCCTACAAAACAGCAGATGTGAGAACAAGAGTAGGGTGAGAAAGCAAGACTCCTAAGAATAAGCAGGAAGTCAGAAGAATCAAAGCTAATGCTGTTGTCAAAGAGGCAGAAGAACAAGAAGAGTCACAGAAGCCCACAAGAAACAAAGCAAAGTTAGGGGAACGTGGATAGCTGTAGACTGCAATACAGAGAATCACTGCTGGATTTGAAAAGCTGAGGTAAATAAAGTATACTTACTGAAGTCCACTCTCTGATTGATATCTTATGCAGATTCAGTTGTCCAGCAAAACCCAATTTTGATACAAGTATTTCTGAGCAGCAGTTTCTTGCGTTCTTCATCTCCATTTAAAACTTTTCTCTGGCAATTTTATAATAATGGTTTAATTAACCAGATTTTAATTTTGACAGGCAATACAACCCAACTATAACAATGTGAAATATGTGTTTGCACAGTAACACAAAAGGGGAAAAATATTGAAGGGCATTCCTTTATACAAACTACATTTTAAAAGAGTTACACCAATTGGCTCATAGGTTCAGAGTATTCTCATGAATATGCAAGAGATTTAATTAAAATAGAACATGCCCTAGTTACAAAATTATGCAAGAGAACTGATTCAAAGGAACCACTCCTGCCTTTTGAATAAACAATATTCATTGCTTTCTTCCTATCGCACATTTGCTTTAAAATATTTCTTGCAATTAGTTGCTTACACAAGGGATGTGAGCATCCCTGAACAAAGCAACTACTCCAGCTATGACCCTGATTCATAATATGCTGGCTAATCAAGTATTTGCATCCTGGCAATTTCCCACATAAACAGCACACACTATAAGCTCCCTCCTGCAGGAAGGTTGATTAACTCAATGGAACTAAACTGCAGTGTTACTCCTCTCTGTTTATGGCACACAGCAGAAAATAGGAGAGACTTGGTGAACGTGATTTTCCCTGAAGCTACTGCCTGACCTGAAATATCCGTTTGGATCTTGTTTTTCCTGTCTCATCTACATGAGAATTATCCAGGTTCATCTAGCAGTTAAAACTATTCACTGCCCACATTTCCATTTTCTCTTAAGGAACTAGTTATGCTGCATGCCCTGATTTTTGGATTAAATTATCAAGACATGCTGTCTCTAGTATATTGCAGAATCATAGACTCAATTAGGTTGGAAAAGACCTCTGAGATAATCAAGTCCAACCTATGGCTGAACACCACCATGTTAACTAGACCATGGCACTAAGTGCCATGTCCAGTCTTTGCTTAAACATCTCCAAGGATGGTGACTTCTGTGATCCTTTATCACCAAGATCACCATGATATTCTGCAGACATCTCTGTGCACACCAAAACAAAGCCCCAAAACACATTCTTTACAAAGCTGGGTTCTTTAGTCTCAATATATCAATTTCCCTCTTCTCCCAGAAGAGAGAGGGAGATCTGTAATTCACAGTGGGAGAGCAAAAAGCAAACAGTTCAACTAATGCAGCATAAAGCTCTTTGGTTTTAGAAGTGCAGCAGTGTGAGAAATATACACAGCAAACTGAGGTCAGCTTAACTGACATCCACAAATGGGGCAAGCCTATAAAGAAATTCAGGGTCACTTAATTTAAGAAGTGTGGGTCATTTTATTTTACCATTTTTGATGGGTTGATGCTGGCCAAATGCCACCAGCACACCATTGTACTAAAAAAATATATCCTTCTGTCTTAGAGGATCTTCCTACCAAAAGAGATTTTTTTTTTAATGTAATCTTATAGTCTATAAAATCTATGACTTCATTTTAGAAATATGGGCCACAATAAAGTACTACATTGGAGTAATTTCAACTGCTGCTAAAGTGCTGTTTAAAAGCATCCTGGCAACAATAAATATTGAAAGGCCAGATTCAGCAACCTGTCTGGCTGTTCATCACAACCACTTGACAGTTGCATATGTTTTCAGTTTGTATTTCCTACAAGAATGTCCTTTATGGAAAAGAGGACACATAAAAAAAACAGCTGAAGACTCAGAAGTGTCATGTACACAGTCCCAGGCACATTTTAGCCCAACTCTTTTGTTCATATGTGCAATTCCTGCATGCAGAGCTACCTTTTTATCAGGGAGTTCTGGCACTTTGGGGTAAAAGGACTGTGTTCTGCTTTGCTTGACTCATTGTCAAATGCCTGAACTTACCATTGGGAACCCACTGTCAGGCAAGGCATTAATTCTAAATAAAATAAACACTGATCATGATCCTGCTTCCCAAGTCAATACACTTTATTTACATGCAAGTGAATTCTCCTTTTTCAGAGTCACGAGGATTTCTAGGAAACTGTAACAAATGAAAGCCAGTTTGCTTTTTCCTGCTGTTTTCTCTCCACAGAGAAATAACAAGGAAATAAAGCATGCAGTGTTAATTCAAGTCTTAACAGTTAATTTCTATTATGTTTTTTAAAACAGAGCAAGATACTTGCACTGGACATTTTGTTAACGTGATATTTTTTCATCTCTCAATTATAGAGCTGTGCTGCTGCTAAAGAATGCAACATACTGAATGAAAGGTTTAAGCAGCACATTCAATTAGCTTTAAAACAGTTCTGTTATGAAAAACAGACTTCTAAACCTCAGGTAATACAGTTAAAATAGCCACTGGAAAGCTAGAGAATTTGTATGGCAATATTAATGTGAACATAGAGAAAAATACGAGACAATTTCAGCAACATAGCTATATTTATATATCCCAATTTCCATTGTTATCTTCAAAGTAGTAAGAGATCAAGGAGCTAAGAATTCCGCCCTGTGACAAGTTCTAATACTCTGTGCTATATGAATTTACAGACACTGTCAGTATTCTCCAAGATCCTACTTTAAACATCAAAATTCTGAACAGGTTAAGGATTCACAGAGGAGAGCTTGTGATGACAATCAGACTTGTATTTTTACTCCTTGCATTCAAGGGATAGGTTGCCACCTCTAGGAGAGAATGTTTACACCACTGCATACTCACTATGCTCCACCAGCAATTTCTGTTCTGCCTTCTGTCATACCTCTCATTTAATTGAAAGATGAAGCAACTTTCTTCCTCCCTTGTTCCCATGCTCCATATACAGTCGATGGTTGGCTACCAGCACCTTTGTAGTTTGGAAATACCTTCTTCTCTCTGTTCACTCTGCATGACTTTTAGTGTTTATGCACGAAGTAAGATAACATTCGATTTATGTTTCTCCTTTCCTTCCTCCATACTTTCACTTCTCAGTGAGTTTATTCTCTCCTGGGGTTTCAGTTGCTTATTCAAGGTTATGAGGATTATTAATCGCTGCATATGAGTCACAGGAAGTTACATTTATTTCTGTGTTCACCTACCTCAGCCACTGAACCATTGCAGAAGTGTATTAGATCCTCCAGAGGAAATCAAAAACATGCTGTTGATGGAATATCAGCCGTGGCCACTACTGGAATAATAACATTCAGTCTGTGGTACAGTTCTTCCTGTTCACCCTCCTATATCCTTACTTCCCAATTATCACTCAGCTCCCTTTTTTACCTTTATATTGGGATAATTGATAGGAAAAAAGTTTATTACACAAACACAAGAGACTCTTCCAAACACAAAATCATGTGTCTTTGTTCAAACCCAGGAACATGTAGGTAAAAGCACAGGAAAAAAAGGATCACCTTTACTGATTTCTAAGTGCCTGCTTTCTTACTGCTTCCATTATCCCCTTCCCTTTCTTAGAACAGCAGCTCTTTATTACCTATATGGTTTGTCAGCATTCCTTTAGAGATCTGCCAATTCATCCCGTTTGGCTGCCACATTACTTGCAATGAGATTAGGTGAGACTCTTTCCTTGGTAACTTCAGTCATCATTGTAGGATCCTTTTCTCATTAAATCCTCCAGAGTTTCATTATGAAAAATGCTTATTCCTAAAAAAAACCCCAAAACAAAACAACCAACCTGTGAGGGCTGTGACTGTAATTTCAGTCACACACTCATGTAAATCTGGGATAATTTCATTAAGCAGTATGAGATTTTTCTTATTTGCAGAAGTGAATCTTTGAAAATGTAGGTAAAGCACTAATGTTTTTCCTATCAACATCAGGCAGGGCAAAGACTAGAATATAAACTTGCCTCAGCACCAGGAAAACTGGTGCATCCTCACACAGGTATAGATCTGAGGTTCCTCCATCCATTTAGAGAAGAAGGAAGCTGTGATTTTTCAGATGCTGCCTTTTATTAAAGCTTACACATAAGCTAATAACAAGAAATGCTAATGCTGGTGGATGCCTGTATGTGACCTTCTCCAAGTAGAAATTTGCACCTACTGATGAAAGAAAGACAACTAAATCTCCAAAGTCTAAAAGCCATTACAGATAACTACCTATAATCTGGTCTTTTTCTAAATGTAATTATCAAAGCCCATTGAAAACCAAGCAGGCGTCCTGCCCTTCCTGCCCAAGAACATCACTCCTCCACTGTGCATTCTCAAGGGTAATAGATACATACAGATATTGTGCCAAATTGTGTTATTTTTTTCCTGTCTCTTTTCCCTGGCTAGTAATTGGCCCCATTTCTCTCTGTGTTTGCATTTCTAAGGAAGTCCTCACAGGTAACACTTTTCTTTTATATGTTTAATTAAATTATTGTAGAAAAAGAAGATTCTTCCCTGCGTAACTGTCTTAGCTGGTTCTTCTTCCACTCACCTGTGTAGCAGATTCTGCACACTTTTCTCCCCCCAAGACCATTAATTTGCTTGGCTAAACAAACTGAACTCTTAATCTCTTTAAAAGAGATTCTACATCTCCCTCATTATTCAATTTGCCCTTCTCTGCTCCTATTTGCTTCATCTTTCTTGAGCTTAAAGAACTGCAACTGTTTGTGCCATGGTCACTATCTGAAATGCTTGTTCCCAAGTCAGATTTATCAGTACCCTCCCTTTCACTCGATGTATTCCTTTTGTGCACATGGCACAGTAATTGCCAAAATTTTATACCCATTTCTTCCATTAAATGCTTTTCTATCTTCCTTAGCTAATGCTCTGTATGGAATTATACCAAATTCACTTGGCATCCAAGGTTGATTGGAATTTCTCATTTTTTTATATGAGGCCATTTTACATCCATTTTTCATTGTTGGTTAAGAGGGTATTTCTGTCTTGGTTAAGAGGGTATTTCAGGGGCAGTACCCAGCTGCACTGGACTGGGGAGTTCATGGTAATAGTTTGCCCCAAGGGAAAGGGAAATGGAAACGCTTCTGCTGTGTGACAATAGTTTCTGTCGTTTCTGTGCCAATGACCAATTATGTCTGTACAGAAAATAGGCTTCTCTGAATGTGCCTGTGGCTAGATGGATGGTAGACAGGACATGAGGCTCAGAAGGGCAGAGTCACTCTAAAAATCAATAGCAAACAGAACTGCCTGTGCTAGATATTTTGTTCCTCACTCTGTCTCCTGGGGAACAGAGCAGATGCAGGATAAGGACAGATGATCTTATTCCCAGAGGTTTGGATATGAGTCCTCTCTCCTTGCTGCCTTGTCTTCCTACAGCAAGTATGTACTGTGGAGCTTTTGCTTAACTTTCAGATGCTGTAATTCCTGTATTTTCTGTTGGAATTCTATATTTTTTAATATGTTTTAGCAACATATTTTGTTCACAGATAAATCCACTTTAAAGTATTGAGTTCAAAGACATTCCATGGACACACTCTTCATTTCTTCTGTATCTCCACAATGATGCAGAAGAAAGGAAGATATGTACATCACTGGTATCGAGGCTTGCACTTAAAATATCAGTGAAGTGATTGGGTAATTCACTCCTACAGGATGGATCATGTGTCTTAGCTCTGCAGGCTTTTCTGTCACTTACCTGAGAGCAAATATTCTTAAGAACTCAACATGTGGACAGCCTCCAAAAGCTGTAGAACTGAGACTGATAGCCCAGATGAGAAGAGTTTGAGAAAAGGGTTTTAAATGAACTTTGTCCTTTCTCAATCCTATACTACTCCCTGCTCCCTGCTCCTATATGATTTGGACAACCTCAAGGACCTGCCTTTCATGTAATGGTTCTGCTCAAGACCTCCATGGGGGCCCATGTCCAACAGCCTACCCATGCTCAGTGTACCCCCTATATTTAGGGTATGTGAAAGGAGGCCCTAGAAAGTAGCATTGTAGGTGTCCGTTTCTGAAGAAAGCAATTCCTCCTACATCTGTGTATAGGTTTTTTTATTGACCAGTATAGGTATAAAAAAAAACAGTGAGGGGATGCTATTAGTTTGACAAGTTTGGCAGACACCACTGAATCACATTGTGTTCTGAAGGTTTTCCTTGTGCCAAAAAGACTGGATTCAATTTAGGTAATTTAGGTAATTTATGCAGCAACTGGCTAAGAAGGCAGTTACCTCACTGGTATTTAGGTCATTACAGATATTCTGAGGCTACAATTTTACTTTAGAGCAATGCCTTGAGAGGATACCTAAAACAGAGGCTAGACAGAGTTAAAGGAATAAAGTAGGCATTTATTAAAAAGGCCTTCAAAGGATACACCCTGGGCAGTTCAGGAGCCTGGCCAAGGCTACACCTAAGATGGACAACAGGTCATGAGTTTTCACACTTTTATAAGTTTCAGTCCATTTACATATTGGGGTTAATTGTCCAATTACAGCTTCAGGTTATGAAGTTCCATCCTCCCAGATTGCCCTCCTCATTTAGCGGTTGGTTATACTTTTTGGGCCTGAAGCTGCAATGGTGTCTTTGGTTCTCTGGCTGGAAAAGGCTAACTAAACTGTGAAGAGAATTTGCTAACACTTTATCTGAAGTTCAGAGTTATATACTAATGCAGTACAGAATCTAGAAAATATGAAAGCTAAAACTTAAGGCATGAAGAGGACAATTATAAATAAGAGTTTAAAGCAGGACTCCTTGGCCTTTGACTTTGGTGGCCAGCTGGGCATAGCAAAATTCACAGAGTAGAGCTTGTAGTAGTTTCTTTGAAGGAAAAAATCCATGCTCTCATGGTTCTCTATGACACCACTGTCACCTAAAACACCTGGATTGTTTGAGGTGTTTTGATAACAGAGAGCAGGTCACTCTTCCACACCAATTAACTACAGCCTCCTGGGAAAATTCTGGGGAATTGCTGAAACATATACTGCCATATGCAGTACTTTAGATTTTGAATCTGTGTATTTTAACATCAGGTTATTCCTTAATATCTAAAATAATTATTTTTAATGAAAGTTGAAATTGAAATATATTGAAATGGTTGAATATATTGAAATTGTTTCAAAGACATATATTTAGTGCAGTTTTGTATCTAAGTCTACCTATTGAAGATAATGTAGCTGTAAACAGGAACTGACACATGCCTCAGTAAACACTAAGAGGAAGCTGGGAATAACTGATAAATATAAATTACCCATGAAAGTGAAATGTACTGCCTACACAGTGTTACACTTCATATTACATGCTGAAGGGCCACAAAGTACACCATCACCATATGTTTGAAAGCTGCCATGACTCACACAGAATAGGCTGATGAATAACAGTATCTTCCTTCCCCAGTGTATAACACTGACCAGAAATCTACCCTGTAAATGGTTCCGTTGTGGGCAGCAGTTTAACGTGCCCCGCATCCTTGTAATTAACTACATAACTGTAAAATAGTAAAATAGTGCTGCCAGGTTTATTGTGCACCAATGCAGAAAGCACTCTAAATTCCTTTAAAGGATGGTTCACACATTTGTCATTTCCCATCCCACTCATTTTGCAGCCAAAGGAAGCTGGAATGCTGTGTTAACCATCTTTTTCATTAATTTAACTTCTTTTCTATCTCTCTGAATTTTTGGCTATGAATTCTGATGAGTAGTGCCCAAAACCAAAGTTCATATTGTAAACAAATGACATTCTTTTTCTAATTTACATGTAAACATACAGTAGCACTAAAAGCTGAAATGACATTGTTAACTACATATGAAATTGAACATTGAGTGCTAAGTGGCTGTTTGATAATACCTATAAATTATAGACTCAAGTCAGTAAGTAATAAGCTGCTTTGCTGCTTTTAGAGAAACTGTGAACCTCATGATTTAAAAGCCTGAGAAAAATCTTCCTGAGATGGAAAAGTGCTCTGCACAGTGGCAGCTCTTCAGCCACATTGTCCCAGCACCAGCCTGCTTTATTCAGTCCTGTGGTACTCAGATTTATGGCTGAGATACCACGGTAACTTAGACATGCCCAGCAAGCCCTCAGGTGTCACACTGAATTTCTTTTTTCCCTTTTTTCCCAGCAGCAGAAGCAGCACCCGGGTAGAGGCGGCAAACAAATTAATTTTGAGCATATCTTGTCAATTCAAGCTGCTCTATAATACCCTATGGCAGAACTGATTTTTTTTTTTCTTTGAAGTGAGCTGGAATTCTTCCTTGGCACAAATTGGCACCTGTGGCTATTTACTCATATGTCAGCTTAGTATTTTGTTCTGTTATCCATGGTGGAATTTTTCATGAGGCCTGAGGAAGCTGGAGGTTTTCCAGACATGACAGTAAAAGTGAAATGCTATTTTGGTAAATGTGAAAAGAAGATTGATAAATTCAGAAGACATTTTCTTACATATTCATTAGTTTCCATTTTGTCTTCCATTTTTATAAAATTTTGAACAAAGAAGTGTTTTCTCCTAAGTATTTATTGTAGAGCTACTAAGGTCAGAACTAGCTTGACTGGGTTTCTTGCACAATATTTATGCTGTGTCATACCAGCTATTTTCTATATGACACGCCAGGATAATACAATCACTTGGAAAGCAATCAAGGCAGTCATGGTCTTTTGAAATTTGCAATTCATGGATTTTGTCTTCTTAAATAGCCTTAACTACAAAGTCTGTTTTGCAAAACAACACATACCCCCTCTGTTCTCTCCCAAGAATTGAGACTTTTAATTATTCAAGTCATTCCAGAAATTAAAGTCTGTAGCTTTTCTGGAACCCTTTAAAAACAGCCAATGTATGCTACACCTCAATCATCATATGAGAATTTTTCCATGGCAAAGATTTCTTACAATTTGTCAACAGGAAGTTCTTTTACAATGAGATATGAATAGTGACCAGAATTTCTTATGATTCTGAAACTTGTGTTTTGCCTGTTAATGTGTTTTGGCTCAGCTGATGAAAGTATCACAGCCAAGTCTGCAGCTGAATCATATCAGTGGGTTCTTTGGAGGCAGCGGTGTGAACAGAGCACTGCTGAATGCCAGAAAGCCTGGACTGGCAGGGGGGCTGCTGGAAACTCATGCCAGACATGGTCCATCACAGTAGCTTCAGGGCTGCTCTGGCCTAGGCTGGCGCTAATTGCCTCCTGGCAGCTGCAGGAGATGCACACAGACATTTTTGCTGCCTCCTGCTGTCTCAGGCCCTGGTCACAACACACCTGGAACCACCTTAAGGATGAGAACCTGCATACACCAGCAAGCAAAATCACTGTTGTCTTTCCCTGCATAATATAAGAAACTCAATTAAATGGGTGTTTGGTTTGAACCACAAGCCACAAACACAAACCAGTGTATGAAATGGACCATGTCTTCAGAGCTTCTAAAACTGATTCTGACTGTAGGTAAGTCACTACACAATAATACTTCTGAGTAAGATCAGACTTGGAAAGGGATCATGTATTTTTTTGCCTTTATTATTTCTAGCCAAATGTACTACTCTTGCACTTCCACAGCATCTGCTGTTTGAATATATCAGTCAAGCAAATCTCACAATACTTGGGTAAATCTTAATCCATTAATGAATGCAAAGCCAAGCCACATAGAAGTGATTTATATAATTATGAATACTAATGAGTATGTACTTCATTATTACATTCCATGCACTTATACTGAAGACATACACTGTTAAGAAATAAAGTGAGTTGTGTTTCCCTTACTAATTTTTTTAAGAAATGAACTTGAATATTCAGTTGTAGGTTTATTGTTCTGTGAATCAGCTTACAGTGAGCAGGGAATATAATTTTTAGTATGAAAATGTTATTTGTGCATATCACAGTTCCAGGCATATATTATCCTTTCATGAAAACATTTCAATCTTCCAGTCTTTATGCAAAAGATTGGCCTGTGGGCTCTGCACAGGATGTAAATTAAGTTCTTGTTTGGCTAAATCTGATTACCCTGTAGGATACCAATCTTGCTTAGTGACAGTGGAAGCTAAAAATTGCAAGCAGGACAGTCCACTTGAAATGGGGCCAGCAAGGTCCAGTTTCTAAATAGCAAATCTGAGGCTTGAACTAGATTTTAATATTATTCCTAAGAATGTTCAAGTTAAACATAGAAACTGTCTCCTCCATAGCTGCTATCATTGCTTTTAAATATCATAATGAAATTGAGAAAAGCTCATCTTTTTTAAGAAGTACAGGTCTTTATTAATCATATGTAGAGATGATGCAATCACTTTAAGCCAGCCTTTAGTCAGTCTGTGGCTTAATTCCCATTTGACACTTCCTCTTACTCCTCTCATATTCTATGAAAATGATTGCTCCAATAGAGAAATTCAGTGAACAGCAAAACTCCACACAGATTTTCAAAACAAAACCACCCCAAGTCAATACAAACTAAAACTATTTGAATATTACCAAAACACTATTGCTTTATTGTGGACTTACTGAGTGCATGAGAGACTAAAAAGGCATATGCTGACACTACTGAATATGAAATACTGCTGTTCCTTCTGACAGGATTAGCTAAATACTTAAATGCTAAGAACACTCCCCTGTATTTTTTCTATACTCAGAAAATGTGCACAGAAAAGTCACTCTTTGATCTATTTCACTAGCTTCAGTTACTGTAGCATGCTTTTGTATACATAAAAATTTTATTTTTAGTAGTCTTTGGCATCTCCTTGGCTTTCCTTTGATGTATAAAGGTTTTATGATCAATAATATCTAAAAGCAGCTGGTGTTATTGCAATTGCTCTGAGTCAAGGAAAAAACCCAAGAAAAGTAATGCAATACTGGTGAAAATGATATGGCTTTTGGCTGTTCAGAAAATGTAATTATCTCAGTATATGCATGTGGGTTTTAGTAATGAGATTCAAAATTTCAGATGGATTATTTTTAACAACATCTTTTCATAGTGGTTCTATTAGATATTTTAAATCAGACCTCAACACTTACCTAGTAGATAAACACCTCACTCCCTCAATAGGTTTTAGATTAAGGTGCTCAGCACTCCACACAGAATCCTAATGAACTTGAAGGGGGAAAAGGATAAAATCAGGCCTGGAAATAGCCTGGGGATAGCACACCAGTGTCTGAAGATGGTGTGCTGGGCAGGTCCTTTCATTTGCTGTCTCGATGGAGACAGAGGATGGAGATCTACGCAGCAGCAGTGTCACAAGGGATATTGCTGTGTTGGAAACCACAGAAGTACTTGAGAATGATCACATGGAAGGTTCTGCTTGACTGACCTGATCTCCTTCTGTGACAAGATGACCTGTGGAGAGGATGAGGGAAAGGCTGTGGATGTTGCCTTCTAGACCTCAGTAAAGCTTTCACAGTGTTTTCTATAGTATTCTCCTGGAGAAACTGATGGCTTATGGCTTGGATGGGTGCACTTTTCACTGTTAAAAACTGGCTGGATGGCTGAGCCCAGAGTGCTGGTGAATGCTGCTGCATCCATTTAGCATCCAGTCACAAGTAGTGTTCCCTAGGGAGCAGAGTTGGGGCCAGTTCTGTTTAATATCTTTATCAATGACCAGGATGAGGGGACCAAGGACACTCTCAGTCTGCAGAAGACACTGAGCTGGGCAGGAGTGTGATCTGCTGGAGGGCACGAGGGCTCAGGACAGGCTGGATTGATGGGCCAAGGCCAGTGGTGTGAGGGTCAACAAGAAGCAGAGGTCCTGTCAACAGTGTCTTAACATGAGGCAAGAGTTGCCCAGGTGGCCAAGGCCAGTGGCATCCTGGCCTCTATCAGGAATAATGTGATCAGCAGGATCAGGGCAGTGACCATTTATTCCCCTGTAATGAGCACTGGGGAGGCCACACCCCAGGTGCTGTGTCCAGTTCTGGGCCCCTCAATTCAGGAAGGACAGGGAGGTGCTGAAGCGTTACTGCTCTCTACAACTACCCCAAAGGAGGCTGTAGAGAGGTGAGAGTCAGTCTCTTCTCCCAAGTCACAAGCAACAGGATGAGAGGAAACAGCTGCAAGCTGTGCCAGGGAAGTTTAGATGAGATATTAGGAAAAATTTCCTCACCAGAAGGGTTGTCAGGCAGCCGAACTGGCTGTTTAGGGACGTGGTTGAGTCACTGTCCCTGGAGGTATTTAAAAGACAAAGCAGCTCGCAGCTTAACCCTAGCATGATCCATTGTATGCTGATATTGTTTTGGGGTGACCAACACTAAAATTACATGTTCAGAAAACAGTTTTAACAGAATCACAATCTAAACCTTCCATTCGAATTCCCACAGCTCCCCCATGCCAAACACCACGTATCTGCATGATGAGGCACATTAACTCATCTGACATCGAACAGTTTCTCCCTTGGATTAGTTTGAGTAGTGAATCAATTTCCTGATCTGGTTCAGCAGGCAGACACAAAAATGTCTGTGTTAATGGAAGTGAGCAGCTCAGAAAATGAAAATGCTTTTGATTGACCTCTACCCATTTAGAGCATATGTGAAACTACCTTAGGGATGTTATACACAAGCTGTCAGAACATATGGCCATTAACCACCAGTCCACTGGGGCTCTAGTCTCTCCCTTTCTGGGGTATTTTCTGGTATTATCCAATTACTGCTTTATATCAGAACTACCTATTAATGTGTGCATTCACATTGTGGTCAAAGCTTACATACTGTAAGATATGCTTTACTGTAAAACCCTGAAGAATTATATTGCATCCCCACAGTAGTCTATTTCAAAAATTTATTTTCCTAAACATGGAATTTTGTAATTTTTTAATAAATATATACACTTTACAGTACTGATAGAGTGTAACAATCACAAATATTTTCAAAGTAGTATTATCTCAGCAAACACCATTAATGACTGTTTTCATTTACTAATAACACTTAAAATCACAATTCAGTGGCTATTTTAGCCCCAGTAATATCATAGTTGTACAAAACACTGTGATCTGGTACTGTATAAATAACATTTATTTCATTTTGCAGAGAAATTGTTATAACTGATGGGGACAAAGCTCTTTCTGCTTCAGTTGAGAAAGTCTGTGAATAAATCATGTCATGTTTAGATACGAAAAATAGGTCAATGGCTACTGAGATGACGTTTCCAAAAGCAGAACCTTCCCTACAGCACAGCTTTAGGAAAACACTTCATCTGACAGCACACATTCTTTTTAACAGAGTCCTCTTATTAGGTACTGGATTAAAAAAATCATTTAACTGTATATATGGACAGAGAGAAGATAGTGAGGAGTGAGACTTCTTTTAAATTAAAAATACATGGTGTAATGTTTTAGGACTTCATTCAAACCAAGCTCCTTCCAACTGATGTTACCTACCTGGAGGCCACCCAAACAACCCTCAGGAAAGTTGTTTTCAGTGCCTTGGACAAACTGGTGAGAACAGCACATTTTTTTGGAAAAAATGAACCAGGAGAAAGCAGTGCATACTTGTAGTGATGATCCCCATACAGGAGTTACCAATTTCATCTTCTACCAAGATTAAATGATGGGCAACACATTTGTTAAATTGCTCAGCAATTAAAACATTTACCAATCACAGATCAGAAGGGCTCTTATCTCATTTCTCTTAATAAAAATCTAAGAAGATCCCATTGCATTAGCACTTTATATTAAATCATACCATAAATATTTATTTAAAATAGCCAATAATCATAGTGAAGAGAGGACTATTCTAAATTGATTGTATATATACTTAAAAATCAAACTTGTTCCATCACCCATTTTGTATTACTTATGGATAACTATTGGCCCAGACAGTCAACTGCTGCCAAATGAGGCATTTTTGTCTTTATATACTAATATAGTTTGTGGAGACATCATTCTGAGACCAGAGTTCAGGTACAGCACTGAATCTCATTTATTTAGCAGCCATAAGTCGATAGTAAAAACAGGACAGTCATTACCCATTCCATCTGACATGAACAAAGAACAGTTTTTAAAAGTTTTCTTGGTTGTGTTTTGGTGGAGAAATATTTTAGATATTCTTGGAATAAAGGGTAAAGGAAATCTACATACTGCTTATAAATTAAGCAGTATTGACTTTTATTTACATAGTTTTAACAAACAAATTCAAGTAATTATTGCATCAACCATTCAGATTATTCAGAACATTACTATAAACCACAAGTTTATAGCACATAATGTTGCATTCTTCATGGAGCTGTGATTACTGTTCTACATTTTTCTTTCTCCAGCGAAGCCGCCTCAGAGCTCTCACCAGTGCTACTTGTCCCATGAGGAATGTGATCCTAAAATTATGTTTATACCAATCTCTAGGATTCCAAAGCCAAGAAAATCATCAGCACACAACACAAGAACAGGAAAAAGATACATAATTGTATTAAAATAGCCTTTGGCATTGATGAATGACATTTCAGTGATGACCTGCATTTTCTGTTCTTTGTAGTAACACTTTTCCTGCCTAGTAAGAGTTAAATAACCTACAAAAAAGTCTATGTATACATCCACATTCATGAGCAGATGACACATGGAGTACAGGTGGCAACTGTATTTGAATCAAGTGAGATAAAATACTTAAAACCATGTCTCATGTTTCAGAAGTAAACCTGATCACCAAGCTACTTGGACTAACTTCCTGCTGTGCTTCAGGTAAGATTTGTTTGTGAGTGGATGAAGATGCCTGTGTTAAAAAGGGCAGAGTTGGTTTCATACAAGGGTAGGAAAAAACCAAATCACACTTCAAAGGCTAATTGTAAAACCCATTTTCTTTACCCATATTATCTCTCTACTGCAGTATCTTTTAAAGATAATGCCTTTAATATTGTCAAAGTTAGTTTTTATATCTTTAAATAACTTAATTTTTATGAATCATGCATGGCTTATGGAACCAATTCAAATTATTCACAGTATGGTCTGCATCAGCCCTTTCTAACCTCTGAAAACTTGCTTCAAGTTCTTGCCCCTGTTACAAATTAAAATAGTATATTTTTTTTTCTAGTTTCTAACAAGGATCTCACCCCCATGTTGTAAAATGCTCACAAGAAGCAATACAATACATAGAATTCTAGAACTAGAAGACGGGGATTTAGGTCTTGAGATGTCTGGGTCAAATCTTGCATGCTCAGATCTAACATAAGCCTGAGATACCAACCTCTCAGTGAGGATAGTGGCCAAATTCACACTGACAGGCAGCACTGAGCTACCCCTGCAAATGTCATGTTAAATAAAAATATCATGCTAACATTGCAACTGTTTCTTTTCCCCTTTCACATTTAATTTCCTATATACTTCTTGAATTTTTTTCAAAAACTAAATTGTATTTCCAGTCTAAATACCCTGAACTAAATATTCAAGGCATATATGCACAGTCATTGCTTCAATTTTAACTACATTTTAGAAGCTGCAATACTTCAGCTGCCAGTTTTCAGGCCAGCTGGCAATACTGCAAAAGAACATACAGCTAAATGCATAAACAGATTTTTATAAATATGACCCCTGAAAATCAGAGTGCCTGTAAAAAGCTCTGCTGTTTTCAGTGCTGTGCAGTCCCACTTTGAAACGACAACAATGCAGCTGACACAACCTGATTTTACAAGTCAGCAGCAAGGAAGGTCACGTTTAAGCACAAAGCATGAATTATCTTACCCTGAAGATGGGACACTATCCTAAGGTCACTGCAACAATGGCAACTGGTAACCAGTTCTAAGATGAACTACTTGCATTCCCACTTATCAGTTATAGGCAATGTATTGACAATCCTTTCACTAAAAACAATTTCTTACTTTGCATCTTTTCATGCTGTTGCTTTGGATCATGGTGAGGCTCCCCCCTACCCCTCCATGGCCAATGGATAGTATTTTATGGTTTATGCACAATACACATGAAGAAACTTAAGACACCATTTGTTATAGATCAGTTACAGTGATGGCAGAATTCTCACCAGCATTATGCCATTAATTAACCCAGTCACACTTGACACTTTTAAGCCCAATAATCTCCCAATCCAGTAAAGAGAGGAAACTGCAGTTGTGCTTTCATCTTCAGTGGTCAGTAGTCCTGGATTAAGTGCTGTCTTTCTCTACCTTCCTATTCCTCCCTCATTTCTAGCCCTTTTTCAAGTGTGATCAGCTACTTGTAGGGCTATGTGTGTTTGTAAGTCATTTTTCACCCTTTTCAGACCCCCAATCCAATTTGAGTTCTTGTACACACAGCAACACTGAAACAATGCAGGAGATGCTGTGAAGAGCTGGATGTGGGTTTACCAAGTTGTAGCTGAGATTCTACCCAGGATGAGGCAGGTGATCAATTTATGCCTCACCAAACTCAAAAGCTGATCACTTTTTTACTAAACACTTGCAAAATAATAGACCCAAGATTATTAAATATTACTCCCATTAAAAGATTTTCCTCTGAAATAAATCACATTTACTTGTCCTTATTTAATAATCAGCTAGAATCTGTTATACAGAACTTTCACGTGGTCTATTTGCATATTTATCAGTTTCAATTAGCAGCATGAAAACACCTGTGCCCTAAGATAATAAAATGTTCCTGATCTTGTCTCTTTAAACGTCAGACTTGAACTTATCTTTCCACTAAAACAACAATAAGCAGCATCAGAACTCAAATGATAATGCAAATTTCTGTCAAATGCTAATAACAGTATTAAAAAAATAATTTTCCAAAATTACAGGGGTTTGTGCTGTTTTACCAATTACAGAAAAAATGTTCAGATTTTAAACTTGATCTTATACCATTCACTTAGACTGTAATGTATAATGGCCAACACAAATACTTTCTACATACCTGTTATACTGCAAATGCTTTTTTAAATTTTTACTTAGAAAGTCCTTGTAAAAGTCGGCCATTTCTTCTGCGTTCAGTGTTGCTTTTTGACCTGAAAATAGGTTTTGGTGTAACAAAGTCAAGGCAATTCTTTGACTCAAAACACTGGGTTCAGATGCTAGGTCTAACTCCCTGCTCCTACAAGCTTTCTGTGTAACCCTGAACAAGTTAATATGCCTTTATCTTTCAACTTTTAAAAACTTATCTAGAGAGCACAGCAGATTAAAAATACTGATCATCTCGAAGCTGACATAGTTCTTAAACCTCTATTACTTGTGGAAGTGATAAAGTTTATCAGCCCTTAGACTATTTAGGGCACCACTGAACCCCTATGAAAATGTGGATAGATCTATGATTATCTATCCTTTGAATAAAATAATTTCTCACAGGGCTGAAGCCTAAGCAGTACCAGTAAGAACATTTAGTAATTTAATTTCTCCCCCTAAAGCAAGTCCATAAATATCAAAAGAACACTATCCACAATTGACAAGGTATTTTCAGACGTAATTCTTTTTCTATGACTGTTGATAAATTTCAAGTAACTTCAGGCAAAAAGTTTATGTTCTGAGATGTCAAACTTCCAAACAATCTAGCAGGCAATTATTTTAAGAAGAAGCAAATACAAAAAAAATATTTTGAATATGTCACTCATAACCAAAATATATAAGGAAGAACAGGAAGACCTGTGGCTACAGCACAGATGTCTAATCCTGAGAACCAGCAAATATTCTCAACTCTACCAGACAATTCCTACACAAACCTTCTGGCGCAAAGTGTCCCTAAAATGAAAGTCAAATTTCAATGCCCCAGGGAACATGGATATGATGAGGGAGATGGAATTGCAATATTCAACTTGTTACTCTTCCAAAATGCATTTTAAGGCTCTTGAGATTGACCACAGAAATATAAATTATTGCTTGGTTCTATTTGTCATTATTTAAAAAACTAATATACCACAATGTTTTAACACACTATGGGATAAATTAAAACCATTTCAAGGCTCCCAGCTTAATACATACAGTTAATTTGTTTCTTCATACTGGTATCAGCAAAACTGATTCATTACATAGAAAATTAAGTTTTGTTCCAACTGTTTGTGTCTATTTTTATTTTTACAAACACTCTCAGCTGTATTATAGAATAGCTGACCAAAGGCATCCAGTTCATATAAATTTATTTTTAATGGAACTATGTGGTCACTCTCTTTTATTTCTAGAGTATAAAAGAAAAACAAAACAAACAAACAAAAGCAAATGAAAGAAGTGTTTTTGAAACAGCATACATCTTAATTAAAATTACTTCTTGAGCACACACTGATCACCAGGATACAAACAGAAAAGAAAAATAATGGTCTGTGACATACAGAACGTCAGAGCAGATGCTTCACTAAACTCAAACAGATCATTATTCTGTGAACAAAGTGTTCAACCTCATACTACAATGCCCAATTCACTATTATTATGGAGGCATTTTGTTTTCATTTTTACACAATGAATTAGAGAGACAACTATTTTACAGCAACTGTGCTCAGGCAGAGATAGGTCTTTCTCTCCCTTAAGGAAAAATATTGTATTCATTGGACACACCATGGACCTGAAACCAAAGACTGTGAATTTATCCACACAACCATATTATGCACTCGAGGCAAATGCTCTGTATGTTTATCTCAGGCTTAGGAGGGGTGAAAGTTAAAAGACCCTTCCTCCCTAGGCTACACAATTATTATATTGCTGAGCTAGGATTTCAGCACATTCCCTCTGGCTGTGGGGAAGGAATTAGGGGGAGAACAGTGCAACAAATGATCTGACCCCCACAGGCACATCTCTGAAAAGCTCCTCATCTCTTTTTTATCACACTCCTGAAAACACTTCTGAATCCTACCCCTAGGACTTACTTGTGACAAAACACAAAGAGCATAAACTAGCAAAATTCAAAGTTAAACAGAATTCAGAATGCATCCTAAACTATTAACAAAGATCTCACTAACCTGATTCATCTCTCATTTCCAGACCCTTGGCTTTCAGTCTTGAATAAATAAATTCTTCTTTTTCCTAAAACATGTTTTTCCACGTTAGGATGGGATGTAGTCAGTCCTTGAAGTTAACCATTGTTTTTAATGACATAGCAATGTGGTACTCAACACCCTTTGAAATAACTAGCAATACTTGTTATACCTAAAAGTGTCAACTAAACACTTTTCTTAATCCAAGAATGAGTTAGTTAAACTGGTCACGCAGATCCTGCTACCTGCATGCATCAATTAATTCGTGCAAGTGTCTTACTGATACTTGTAAAACTGATTTGTAGAGTAAAGCTACAGCCAAACTTCAATGTTGTTTGATGGGATTCAAACTTTCAATTTATAAAACAAACTATGGAAATGTGCTGTACTGTATAACTGAGATTTTGAGCATAGAGAAAAACATGCAACCTAAAAAATTAAAATTATTTCGATGGAAGGACAATAATCATTTGTGTGTGATTTTTACAGACTTGAAAAACAGTTCTGTGGAATTAAAAAAAAAGCTTCATTTTTTTTCTGGGATCTTTGCAAGTTTTGAGAGGATATGATGTTCAACATCATAAACAATGGTGAATTACTGAACTGTTACTGTTCTTCCAAAAAATGTCACATTAGTTGGGAGATGCTAAAATCAGGGAAGAAGACAGACTCACTTTAGCCTTGCTGGGATACACTGCCAGTGAAATGGGACATATAATTTAACCTCATTTAGTCTTGTTAATTACACCAAATTTCTGTCACTTATGACAAGAGAAAAACCAGCCATGAAATAATTTTCAACAGCTGCTCTAATCACAGACAGGTCTTGCATGCAGGGCAGCTCCAACTTTATACTTTCAGTGCAAGACAAGAAAAAGGCAAACACTCTATGCCACTAGGCAGCAGTAAAACACGTGGGATTTTTAGTTTTGTGAATGATTTTAAAAAATGAATGACAAAACCGTAATTTCCTCTGTGACCCTGAGCGCATTAACAGTGAGCAGAACTGAGCTGCACCTCAGAGAGGCCAAGCCCCCTGGTTTTGGGCAGGCAGGCGGGCACTGAGTAGCAGCAGCAGCAGGTGTGAGGCCGGGCTCACCTGGCGGAAGGCGAGGTTGTGCTGTGCCCAGAAGCGCTGGTTGCTGGCCTGCGCCTCCTGGCGCGCCTCCCGCAGCCGCCGCTCCAGCGCCGACTCCTCGGGGGGCACGTAGAAGATGACGGGGCGCAGGTTGGAGTGCTTGTCCGGGGGCCCGATCCAGTCACTGTGCGAGTGCGCGGGGGGACGGAAACCCAGGCCCTGTGAAACACAGACACAGCGAGTTATCAGCACTGCTGCAGTCTCAGTTTGGAATAAAGCCCCAAACGCCACGGAACCTTAAAGCATGCAAGCATAGCAAGTTCAGAAATAAAGCACATTTATTTACTGCGACCAAAAACAATGGCATATATTCACAATTTACTTTTATTTATAAATGCACTACAGAGAAAATACCTTTAACTCTTTCTACCATGGGCATGAAGCATGTATTTTTTTAAATCAACTTTGTTTTTTTTCATTTTCCTATCACTGATACTCTACTAAAATATTTCATGGATAGAACTAGCAAGTATGCATTTTTTTTATGGTGCTGATCTCTGCCCTCTGGTGACCAATGACAGCACCCGAGGGAAGAGGATGAAGCTGTGTCAGAAGTTGTTTAGGCTGGATATTAAAGGCTTTTCACCCAGAGGGCTGATGGCCACTAGAACAGACTCCCCAGGGATGGGGTCACGGCCCCAAGCATGACAAGCTCAAGGAGCTTTTGGACAACTCTCGCAGACACACGGCACGGTTCTTAGGGCAGTTATGTACAAGGCCAGGATTCAGAATTCAGTGATCCTTGTGGGACCCTTGAAACTCAGCATATTTTACAATTCTATAATTTTAAGTTTTCCTCAGCCCGGCGTTCTCCCTGCATCCATGTGCCTACACACAGGAGTGTGCCTTTCCCAGTCGGGTTCGAGAACACCTGGGATTACCCAACAGCCCAGACCTCAGCGCCCCTCCAAAAACAAACACCGGGGGGCTCGACAAACACGTCAAAAAGCAGAGGCCGCAGGGAACGCGGTTTGCTGCCGGCCGCCCCCGCCCCGCCGGCGTTACCGGGGGGCAGCCGGAGCGCTCCCCACCCAGGGCTCCGCGGGGGCGGCGGC
>VWYP01031020.1:25658-99483 GCA_013400435.1 Pycnonotus jocosus
TCTCCCCCCGCTCCGGGTTCTCCCCTGGGCTGCGGGTGCCTTGTTTGTTTTGCGGCGGCTTCAGCTGCAGAGCAGGTGAGGAAGGCGGCGGGGGGAGGCTGGGGGGGAATAGCCGAGAGCTGGGCGTGTGGCAACTAAAGCATCGCCCCTGAGGCCCGACCGAGAGAAAGGTGTAAAAAATTAAAGGGCTGTGAAATATCAGTGAATGGTTTATTCGTATTGGTGAAGATATTTAAAGTAGCTGTAATGCCGAAGTGCTTCAGAATGTAAAAGTTGAAACGTGTGCTCGTGTAACACTTAAGGAAGTCTTGTTCTCTTTTTCTTTGTAGTTCATCTGGAGCTGGACGAGAGAAAAGGAATGGATATGGGTAACCAACACCCATCCATAAAACGGTTACATGAAATACAGAAAGAAGTCAAAGAGATTGAACAGCAAGTGGCTGTCTTCAGCGGTGTGTCTACTGACCGAGATTACAAGAAATTGGAAAGAATCCTTACAAAACAGCTTTTTGAAATAGATTCTGTAGACACCGAAGGGAAGGGGGATATTCAGCAAGCCAGAAAGCGAGCTGCCCAGGAAACCGAGAGGCTGCTGAAGGAACTGGAACAAAATGCAAACCATCCTCGCAGACTGGAAATAGAGGCTTTGTTCAAGGAGGCGCAGTCACTTGTGGAACGCGAGATCACATCTCTTTACAAAGGAGGAAACTGTATAAGTGATGAATTCGAAGAAGCAATTCAGGACATTGTGTTGAGGCTTACCCAGGTGAAAACTGGAGGGAAAGTTTCTCTACGCAAAGCAAGATACCGCACTCTGACAAAGATATGTGCTGTTCAGGAGATTATAGAGAGTGGTGTAAAGCAGCAGCTGTCCCTGCCACTCTCTAATGATGCACATCCTTCTGTCTCCAGAATTAACTCTGTAATGTGTGATGTGAACAAAGCCAGAGGGACTCTGATTGCGCTTCTAATGGGAGTGAGTAGTAATGATACCTGCAGGCATCTGTCCTGTGTGCTCACAGGCCTCATTGCTGATTTGGATGCTTTAGATGTCTGCGGTCGCACGGAAATAAGAAATTACAGAAAGGAAGTAGTAGAAGAGATCAATAAATTGCAGAAATACCTGGACTTGGATGAAGAAGCAAATACTACTCATGCTTATGATTTGGCACAAAATCAGTCCATTCTAAAAATAGAAGAGATCCGTAAGAAGATGAAGGAAGTTAATTCTTTACTTTTAAAAGCAGAGAATGCTTCTGATTTGTATCTGGGATCCAAAGCAGAGTTGCAGGGACTAATTGCCCGCCTAGATGAGGTGAGTCCAGGAAAAAATCCCTGTATTAGAGAGGCCAGGAGAAGAGCAGTAATTGAAGTTCAGACTCTTATAACATATATTGATTTGAAGGAAGCACTGGAAAAAAGGCAAATGTATCCAGAGCAAACTGCTGCTGAACATCAGTCTCATAAAGCAGTTTGGACTGTACTTGGAAACTTGTCTCAAATTCAGCAAGAGGTGATTTCATTCGATGGAAACAGAACAGATAAAAATTACATGAGACTGGAAGAACTTCTTACAAAACAACTTCTAGCCCTGGATGCTGTTGATCCACAAGGTGATCAGCGGTGTAAGGCTGCCAGGAAGCAGGCAGTAAAGCTTGCACAGAACATTCTTTACTATCTGGACATGAAAACAGATGAATGGGAATACTGAAACAGCTGTGGCCTGACACAGAACAACATTTTTCCCTTTGGCACTTTATGAAGATCATTGGAAGCACATAATAAAGTGTTCTGTGCTTGCTGAAATCATGGAGATTGCATAAGCAGTTGACTTGGCTATATGTCTGCTATCCCACGCAGTCACCCACTTGCCATGGCAACTGTCAGTACACCATCAGCAATTCTGGTCATTGCTATAAGCAAAGAAGTGCAATTCTTTGAAGGATTAGCTTAATACTTGAGCAAATAGTTTCTTTTTTTCTTCTTTTTTTTCTTTCTTGTTTTTGTTTCAATAGCCTTGTGCAATGTTCAGTGAATGCAGGTTTTTCAAAGATATAGAAACTTCCTTATGATGAAGTACTGGCAAAACTGTTTAAGGAGACTGGACATGAAAATTAGTATTCAGGCATGAGGCTTCATCCAGCAACTTCACAGCAGTCTGGATGTACTGTTAATGTGCTGTTATGACATAAAGTACTAAGGGCAAAAAGCCTGCTGGCTTTTGGATTGTACTTGATTTATTCCATCCATCATACCATCTAGATTTCTCAGTTAATGGAGCTATAATGCCAGCTGCAAATTAGCATTTACATAGGCAAAGCCAATTATGTCGATTTTTGTAATACCTGAGCCCTTTGATTTTGAAAACCAGGTCTTTTGTTGGTGGAAATTTCAAGTTATTGCTTTAAGGTACTGAGACTTGGAGAGGAATATCTGTACATTTATACCAAACAGATTAAGGGGGATTTAGAGGTTTTCAAACTGTCAGCCATAAACCCTTGAAAACTGCACTGAACTTTATTTAGTGGCTGCTTAGGTGTCTTTTTAAACTCTGCTTTTGCATCTGGTTTTCACACTTGGCGAAAACAGAAACAGAGTTCACTTTGAAGTGAAATGTGCATTTTGGAATTATTTTTGTAAAATTAGGTAGCCAGCTATAAAGATGTCCCTAATGATGTAAGTGTGTGCTACATGGTCAGGTGTGGCTTCAAGCATGTCTTGGAAAGACTTGTGGCAAATGTCTCTCTTTGCAACTCATTCACTTAATTCTTTCAGTAGCTTCATAAATAAGCTTGCTTGTACAGTTGTGTGCACCTACCTTTTTATTTGTGGCTGCTAGTGCCAATCACATTTCTACTATAGCATGTTTTTTGGCATTTTTGAGAGCATGGCATTAAAATGATTTAAGTATATATAGATACATATAAAGATATATTCAATTATGGATAATTTGCACTCAGCTGTTTTAGGATGAACTAATGAATTACTGTTCTACAGATGATGATTTGCACCACTTTAAGGAGTAAAAACCATTTCGGATGTTACCATAAATATTTTTAAGATCTATTTTAGACTGATTAGAGAAGACAGTACTGTCTGTGAGAGACAAGTGCCTTTATGACACTGCTAACTTGCACCGTCATATGTAGATATAGGAACTGTTTACTGGCAGCTCGGTACATTTGTAATCTTTGCAAACTGGATTTTTCAGGTATATATCTAATTCTGCTGTAGTATATGTCAAGCTAACATAATACAATAGGTGACAGTTGCCCTATAGAGTCCCAAGAATGAGTATCAAATTTGGGAAATAAATATTCTGCTTAAAAACGAAAGCATTGGTGGGGAGGTGGGGGACTTTGGGCAGGTCTTCTGTGCCTATTGCTACAAGAATAATATGTTTGTTCATAATATGCTATGAGGTGTTGATTGAAGGCTGCATACCTTCAGAGTGTGAATAGATTTTGTTTGTGATTGTACAGGTGATTGCTTTGCAAATCTACTTGCCAAAACCGACTTAATTGAGTACAGTGCCTAAGGCACAATTTGGCAATGACAGAATGTTGGAGGATTCTTCCTGCTCCTTCAGAGACATAACCCCATTGAATTTAACTTCCTTCACTAAAAAAAAAAAAAAATAATAAAGACCCCTAATTAAAATTCCAATCTCTATTTGAATATTATGTGGCTAACACAGGATATTGATAGTGTTATACAACTGAATTATTTTACTCATTTCAAGCTCTCTACACATTTGAATTGCAACTTGTGATTTGCACTTACATTTCTAGGAAAGATAAGGATTTGATATTGTAATGATATTAATAATTTTTCTTTAGTATTACTGTTGGGTCCACAGTGGTTACTTGTAGTTTGTTTAAACAATTTAGTGTCTGTGTTCTCTGGCAGATACATGTAGTTTTTTAAGTGTTTGAGCCTCTTAATGTAAAAATGAGTAAGTATAGTTATCAGAACTGTTCTATTTTAAATGTGTCTTTTAGTTTTCCTGAATGAATTGTCATGCCTGCATCTCTAAGAATGCAAATGTGTAAGGTTAGTGTAATTTGACTGAGTAGAGTCCAGTAGCAAGATATTATGTGGATTTTTTCCTTTGTTTTGTACTCTGATAAATTGACTATTTAAATTTTATGGTAAAATCCTCATCTGGAATGGCATTAATTCAGAGTTTTTGCATGAATGAAAGTAATAAAATATATGTGCTTAGCAAAGAAAAAAGAAAAAAAAAAAGAAAAGAAAAAACTCACAAAAAAACGACGAACCAAAAGAGAAATGCACAGGTTTCTCAAAAATTTGCTTTTATGCTGAAGAATGTAATTTCTCTGGGTTTTTTGTATCCAAAGATTGAGAGACACACAACTTTTCTTTCCAATGCAGCAGGCTAAAATAATCAACAAAAGCTAAATGGACCAAATGGCAAAAGCCTGCATTTTTAGTACTATACTAAAATAGAATAACTTTTCTGTCTGCTGTGTTATGTACCTTAGAGCAAAGTAATCGAGTGGATTTGCTGGGGGAGAGGTAATCCTGCATCGTGATTCTTATTTGTTAACCAAATTTCTTTTTAAAATAGTTTTCTTCAGTTATTTCAACATTAATTTTTTGTTGTTTGCCACTCAGAGTGGTTTTTCTGTGATACCAGTTTGGAGAAGGTTTTTGTTAAGTACAATTCTTACCTTTTTAATTTAACAGAAATCAGTGTCTGTGTTCCTAATGGTGTACCTGTCTTCAGTTGTTGCTGTGTAGGAGGCTACATTTGTGTTCACAGATCCAAGATTAAATATTGCAGTGTTACATTCTTGATTGTTAATACAAAGACATTACTGCTTTTGCTAGGTATTCATTTGAATGTTGTGCCCTGATGCCTTTCTCTATTTATTTTTGAATGTGAGTTATCAGAATGTAAATTACTTTTGTCTTAGAGCAAGTGTTTTTATTAAACATGCAGACATAAAGCTCTCTTCCCCCCGCCCCTTCTTTAAAAGTTTGCTTTTTCACTGCTGTATTGATTAAAATAAAGTTCTTTGTGTGGATACCACTCCTACTTGCTAAATCTGGTGCCTGTTGGTTTTCTCTGCATTCCTCAGCAGTAGCTTTGTGTCTTCCAGGGTTCCACTTGGATGATCACTGCAGCAGTGCTTGTGGCAGGGTTCAGATCTTGCCACTTTGCTGTTGGATGCTGCCTGAGTAGATGAGCTGGCGAAGCTGATGGCGTGAGCCTCTTCGTGCAAAGTCAGTGTGGATTCCAGAGCCTGTAGCAGGAGCTCAGCTAATCTGGTTCTAGGCTGTGCACACGAGGCAGGTTCCCTGATTGCTCTCTTGGCTCAGTGTGTTTTTTGGAAAGGCAGTGAGCCACGTTACTGGCTCACTGCTGATGGAAGGTGGGAATTTTCTTTCTGCCCAGAAAGCTGCTGGCTTTGTGCAGTTTCTGCTGCTTGGTCAACTCCAGTGAGCTGATTTAAATCAATAAAATGGGAGAAAACAAAACAAAAATGGAGGAGGGGGTTTAATGAGCCAAACTGGCTTAGAAATGTATGTGGGCCAGAGCTACTGCAAAATGAAGGAGTGGGTGGTGCAGCCATGGGCTAGGGAGCAAATGGTGCGAATTTCAGTAGCAGCAAGTCATTAGATCAACTTGCATAGTTAAATAACTGGAGGAGGAGGAAGGAAAGGTGTCAACTATCAACTCCTGCAAAAAAGTAGGAATTTTCTGCTTCACTAATAGGATATGATGAAGGCAACACAAATGAATCATGTATGGAAAATAAACCAGTAGCTTTCAACTGCACTTTCATGGTCATGTCACAAGTGATGATAGAATCCTTATAGAATCATTATGATTGGAAAAGACTGCCAAGGTTTGGTTTTGTGTCTTTGTACAATCACATCAAAATACTACACAGGGTCTGGAAAAGCCTTACCCAGAAGATACTGGATCAGAGCAGGGTTTATAAAGGTTGAATATTCCCACAGGTAACAACTTCACTGTATATTCTTTGCCTTTTAACAATAGTGCTTATTTGAAGGAAATATATTCTTCAAAGACCAGTCAATCCTCTGGGCCATGGCTCTAGATGTTGCTCAGCCAGCTGCTGACCTGTTTGTCTTGATTGCCTGTTTACTTGTCAAAGGAGAGAATTTATGTTGTAAGAATATTTTTGTGTGTGTGTGTTGGTGCCTGAAATTGTTCAACTGGAAAAACACCATATTTTGTTATATTTATGTATTATTATATTTATTTTAGGTGTATCCTCTTCTTTGGAGAATTCTGGGCTGAGAACTTAAGGAGTGGAAGGACATTAGTACTGAGCTCATGGGTTGAAGGCCTGGGGGTTCAAGCTGGCTGCCAGCAGGAGACATTCAAATGGCAGGATCCAGGAAAACATTCCTGCTAGAGGAAGCTGCTAGCAGAGGCAAGACCAAATGTTTTTCAGAGCTGATGTTATGAGTGAGCTCTGTGTCTGTTCCTCTGCTGCTGCTGAGCTTTCATTGAGAAAATGGATTCTTAGGGAAACATGCTCTGATATGCTCTCGGGCTTTCTGTTTCAGATGAAACTAAGAAATAATGTTTAAAGCTTTTGCTGAGCTGTGGTGGGGCTGACCTGGGTATCATTCTGATTTGTGAAACAATGATGTCCACAATGCTTTCAGTTATATGGGTAGGCATGTACATGTCAGCTAAAAGCTGGTCATTAACTGAAGAAGCTGAGAACGAGCTGTGCTTTTGTTGAAGGCTTTGCACAACATCCTTTCTCTTTAGTTCTGGGGACTTCCAGGCGCAGATGATTGCATGAGTTGCACTGCTTGACAGCTCAAAAAATAATGAGGACCTTTTCTAAGTCTGCAAACTGTTCCTACAGGACATAAATTGTTGCAGAGTTTGCCATTAGAAATGGAAAAGTACAATGAGTTTCTTAATTGGGCCATTTCTCCTCAATTAGTTTTGCCAGACAAACTTCTGTGCCACAGGAGTTCCTTGTGAAACCTGTATTTCAGGCAGCTAATCAAAAGCATCTCATGAGGGAGGAAACATCGTGATGCAGTGCAATGTCCTTAGTAAGGTCCAGAACACATACTCCAAACCAATCTGTGATCATGGTCAACAAGAGTCCATAAGCTAAATCAAAACCCCGAAGAAGCAGAGAGACAAAAAAGGCTGGAGGAAAAAAACAAAATGAAAAACTAATGTAGTTGTCAGGTTTGACCATCTTAATTTAGTCTCATGACAATAAAGCAAGCAAAGCAAAGCTCCCTTTTGGCTTGGTGCGGTTGTACCTTGTCTACACCCTGCAGTTCCACATTGTTTTTCACCCTATGTCACCCTAAGTGCTCCTGCTGGGCACGACTTAGCTGATAGGGGTTAGCCTTGGAGTGCCCTTGGGGAAGAGGGTGCCACCCATCTCCAGGGATACCATAATTACCTTCATTCTCTCTGAAATGTGTGGTCGTGGCAGCTCCTAGCACACAGAATATCAGCATGGCTTGCATAAGGCAGCGTGCAACATGAAGGTTATACCCTGTGATAAACTGGTAATTGCAAGGGTTTGTATAATAACTGCTAGCAAGTCTGAGCAAGATATCTTTTGTGTGTTGATGCTGAATTTATTAGTTTTTTAAATAAAATTCTTCATAACCTTTTATTCAAATCAACTTGGAGCCTGTGATCAAATCTCTTACCTTCCAGATGCTTCATGTTAATACCACATGAAAAGGAGGTTTGAAGAACTCCATCATCTATCCATCATGGATATTTATGAATGGCCTCTGCTCACTTTCAGACATGTATTAAAACCCAGATTTTCCAAAACACTCAGCATCCAAAGTTCCCACCATGACAAGTAAGGGCATGTTCTGAAAAGCAGCCCATCCACAGACCCAAACACTGTCATTTCTTGTCACAGACAACCACAGGATCATCCCTGCAGCTAATCAAGAAGCCACTTTAAATGGCTTTGCCTCATTTCTCCAGTGAAAGGCTGTTCCAAAGCATCATTGCTGTGAGGACAGAGTAACCTTCTAATTTCCAGCATAAACATATTCATGAGAAGCTTTTCTTCTCCCCTAGCGTGTAGTCTGTAATATATTTATAGGCCACAGCTGAGTTGCCTCTCAGCTCTGGATTTACTTGGCTACCAAGCAAATACACCCAAACAGGCTGAGCTCCTTTGAAAATCTCTATTCTCTGAATCCAAAACAAATCATAAGTAGTACTTTGAAATTTTTTTTCAGAAGTTTTTCCAGTTCTGACAAAAACTTCCAACTTGGAGTCAAAACGTGTACACTATTGGATGTATTATTTCAAATTAAATAGAAAAAAAATACTAATATTAGCTCTGTAGCCCTGCAATTGTAAAACTGAATTAGCTATTTTCAGTACTTTCTTCATGGCATTGTCTTCATGACCAGCTTTTGCTGTTTGAATGTTTTAGGAATTGAAATTTTGAGTTCAGAAGGAGATTAGAAACATTTTCAACCTCTGCTATGTTGGTTTGTTTTTTGCATCAGCAGTAGGTGTGTCGTTGTCTGAAGGAACTGCCTGTGAATGGTTTTTAGATCAGAACCTCTGGCTGATAGTTTCACTCAACTGGAAATATGAGTTTACTTAGGCAAGTGCAATAGTAGCCAAACTAGATTAAAAGATTCTTCAGGGAGAGTCCACTCCAATTCATGGCGAAGATCTTTGAAATCATCAGTTAAAACAGGAGACCGCTTAGGATGTGTGGCCATAGTGTAGAAGAATGATTTACATTGCTTTCATGTAAAGATATGTTCAAATTTTCATTATTAAAAGTACTAAAGTCTTAAGAAAAATATCTAATAAACTCAAAAACATCTTACTGTGCATTCATATGAGTTGTGCACTGTTTTCAACCTTAAGTTATAAACTCCAAAAATACGTGTGGCCAATTAAAATCTGCTGACTACTGTTGCCTTTTGTGAGCTTCTAAAAGTGGTAAGGATCACTAAGAGTCTGCAGAATACTAGCTGGAAAGATTACTGACATGCAGTAAAGCCAGTGGCTGTGTCAGAAAGCCTCAGAATAGCCTAATTTCAACTCAGTATTTTGGAACATTTCTCAGCATCCCTGTTTTCAAAGCAGAAGCCAATTTATTGTTTCCTTTGTTTCTACAGAGCTATTGTGTTTCTGCTGTATTTGTGTCTGTCTTTTCATTAATAACCATTAATTCAGTTTTGTGGCAAATTTCATCATATCTGGTCCATCTTGTTCTTCCCAAGCATTAGTTTCTTCCCAAGTTACTAATTCTTTTGTGAGCATTGTTTCACTGATGGCTGAGTTATTTCTCTGTCCTGGTGCAAATCTCACAGCTGACATTTAGGGTGCATTTCTCTGGAGAAGATAAATTTTCCTCACTTGGTCAAGCCTGGAGACACTGAAAAAATACATGTTCTCCACATGAGTTACTGTGTTATGGATCTCTGGGAGCCAGGTCCTTGGGGTTGAGAAGAAGCTGTTTGATATACAAAGCACCTGGGAGGACTTTTATGAGTTTCATTCCTGGTACAGAAAAATGGAATGTTAGGAGGTTGCAGAAACAAATGAGATACCATGAGAAGGCAGAAGAACAGCCAACAAGGGGATAAAAAATGCTAATATTGCTGATATACTCAGCTGATGGAAAGTAGGAGACAAAGTGGAGAATGGCATGGGGCTCCAGGAGACAGCATGACAGAAGGGCAGGGCAGGTGCTGAGACAAAATCCAGGCTCTACCAAGTGCAGATCATAGGACAAGGTTGGTGCTAAAGCAGGTCTGAGGGTAGGCCAGGAATTCAGCTGGAGGCTTGGGGTCAAGGCCCCAGGTTCAAATAATCAAGGATAACAGTCAAAGGTGACAATGTTTTAGACAGACTTTGCTAAGCAGTTAGAGGACCACAGGTTAAGGTTAAACCATAGGAAATTTGGTGTTTGTCTCAAGTCACAAGGATGCATTCCTACAAATCCAGAGAGCAAAGTCAGCTGGTGAGCATTTCAAGGATCTGAGTGTGGAAAAGGTCTGGACCTTCAGCAGGTGTGTAATTTCTGATTGTATGATCCAAATTTAGACACACACCTGTACATCCAAAGTTCATGATGCAATTGTATTCTGACTTCCTTATTATGGGATGATGCTATATAGGATGATGCTGTATGACTGAGGACTAGCAGGTGCAGTATTTGTATTTAATTTAACACCAATTGACCTTGACTCACCAAAGCTGTACAGAACTTCATGTGGAAATTTGAGTGGTCACTTCCAGTACCCATTTCAGTTTAGACACTATCTCACAGAGAGCTTTCTGGAGTATTTCTAACTATGCCTGTGGTATGGACACAAATATGATGAAGATGTTCCTGGAATGCACCAGAGACAATATCTCCATTACAGAAAGGGAAACATTACTGTCATTGCTCAGGGGAGTGTGGAGCCCCCTTTGAGATATTATATGGACTTTTGGTCATTCCTACTCAGGGAAGTTTAATGACCACAAGAGATGCAACACAGACCAGAAGAGTGAGGGGCCTGCTTTAGTGGAAGGCAGTAAAAGAGCTGGGTTTTGTAGCCCAGAAAAGGGAAAACTGAGGGAAAAAATTGTAAGATTGTTCTCTCCAAATAGGTTAAATGTCAAAGACGAAAGAACAATTACTTAAACTGATGGATACTGTGGGCAAAGATACAAGTAGATGGAAATGACCCAGGCTGGAAATGGGAAAAATAAGACAATTTCTGAAGGAAGCTATATGAGATGTTGCCTTGACTTGATTACCTTGAAGATAGCTTTGAGTCCTTGACTATCTGCCTTCTTAAGTCTTCTGTGGATGTGCTAGTATTTGTCACATATTTCTATTTACCTTACCCTACTTTGGAAATAATGTCCATTTCAGAGTAGCTGTAGGGTTCTGTAAAATTCTTACAGACAGGAAGCCATCCTATGATGGTAATGTGGCTAAGTAACCATGCTTAAAAAGTTATCCAGTATTTCTTTTGAAACTCCTTATTCAGTATCCGTCTTCATAATTATATAATTTCCTGCAAATAATGTAAATCCTACTCTGAGTATACCATTACTAGTTTCATCACAGCCTCAGCAGATTTCACTGACATTGATGAGTTTGATTTCAGGGAGCTCAGGCTGTTATTGTTCCTTGTTCCTAATTGGCTTTGGGGACCAGTGGGTGGGAGAGGCTGCACCGTACCCAGTATGCAGGGTGTTCAAATTTAGATTATCATCTCTAGCATGCCTTCACTGTCTGTGTGGGAGTACACTTTTCAGGAGCCCAGAGCCACCAAATGGAGGCATTTTTTTCATAGGAACCTGGGAAGCAGAAGTCTGGCAGACATTAAGTCACAGAATTAGTGACTTAGGCCACAAAAGAACTAGTAACCTAGGAGAGATGTAAGGAGAGCATTTAATGAAAACCTTTGCATTAAGAGATGATTAATATCAACAGATCATGAGAGACCAATATTTGTGTAACCTTCTCAGAGAATCCACATCCTCTGCTGGCAGCCTGTTCTAGCTCTTCTATAATTAGCAAATTTTTTCCTAACAGCTTGACTCTTCATCTAAAGATTTAAATAGTGCTGATTTTTTTTTCCTTCTTACTCTATCTTCATGAGTCTGAAGAGCAAGTAATGGTTAGTAATAAATAACTAATCCTTTATTATTCACAGAAAATAGCTGTTTCCTCAGTTCCTCTTTTAGTGGCTGTTTTTATAGACTAAGCACCCAAACAGCTTCAGTATTCCATCACAGAATAACCCCACATTACTTACATTTCTATTGCTGAGATGTGTCTTCCATATATGCTCACCATGGGCCTATTTCTTGAAGTGCTATTTCCAAAAATGGACACAAGACTACAGCTGGGGAGTCATTGGCAATTAGTAGCATGGCATAATTGCCTTTCATATTTTAGCTATTACAGTCCTATAAATACAGCCAAGAACACCTTCCTTGCAAGAGCATCACAGAGTTGACTCACATTGAGCACAGGATCCTGCATGAGCCTGGACCTGTCTGATCTCACCCATCACATGCAGGACTCCTGGCACTGGTTCCTGCCCCTGGCCTGCCCACAGCAAGGGCAAGAGCTGTGCTGGGCACATTGCAGCAATTTGATCTGAAACCTCCAAATGAGGCCTCATTCAGAGATAGTTCCCAAACACCTTCTGAAGAAAAAGAGCTGCTCTAACAGGGCACTTAAAGAGATGTCCATAGTCACTAGAAACTTTTCATTTTGCTAAGCCTTCTTGTTATTCCCACGCCCTTCCTTAGTGTTACATGTTCAGCTGCTGAAAATAGGAGTGCCTTCTGCTTTCTGGCATGCTCATCTGCTCATGCAATCTAGAGCACTCTCTCTGGGGTTTTATAGGCTTGTGTAGCTCTTTGGTAATGGACACATTCTCTTCCACATAGTCTGGATTATGGCAAGCAGAGCACTGTATCACTTGCATTAGTGATTGCCAGTCTGTGCTTTAAGGAGAAGCTTTCTCTGTGTACTCTGTATTTCTGATCTGTTTTCTGCCTTGGAAGGGAATGATATTTAAAAGGAGGAAGGTTGATGTGGGTGGCAATCATTACCACAGGCATGGGAAGATCTATTGATATCCAGCCCTGGAGTTGCTGGTTCCTGGGTTAGTGATTAGATCTTTCTATTTGTTCAATACCCAGCACAGTGAGGAATTAGGCTGGTGACCCTGGCCAGAAGGGTAGATGTTTGTGCATGACTTCAGTGTCTGCCTCAGTCTGAAGCCATGGGCTGAACTGGAGTTTCCAGCCTGACTTCAGTGTCCTGCTGCAGCTCCAACCTTGGGTGCATCTGCATAGAGGCACTGCAAAGATAAGCCACCACTGCAGAGATAAGCCACAACTGACAGCAGAGCAACTCTTCCCAGGGGTCAAGCAGTTCACAGATCACCAAACCTGTTTCCAATGTGATTTTTGAATGCAAATATTGGAATGTCAACTTTGGTCTCTCCAAGGCCTTTCCATGAGATTTTCACTTTCCTCCTCAAACACCTGCACTGCAATTCCCACTTGTGATTGCCAGCTTTAGCTTAATCCCAGACTCCCCTTCACCTGAAGTCATCTTGTAGGAAGAAGATCCTTCTGTCCTCCCATTGGGGGTGGAAAGGGCATCAGCCCACCTGGAGAAACACAGGACTAAAAAGGCAACTCCAGCTCTTTTAGAGACTCAAATAGAGGAGACTTCGTGCAGCCAAAAGCTTCTGGCTGTGGATGAAAACAACCCCTTCCCTCACATCAAAGGNCTCCTTCCCTCCTCCCCTTGGAGGGGGCACTTCATGCAGCCAAAAGCTTCTGGCTATGGATGAAAGCAACCCCTTCCCTCACATCAAAGGGTTAAAGCACTTCATTTCTTTGCAACAGGCACCTGGATGCTTCCAGGCATTGTATGAGCTGCTGGGTGTGTTGGGAGTGTCTGCTGTCTGCCTGGACCATTGTTCTTTTCTTCAAGGCAGCACATCACTCTCTGCTGTAGGATATCTCATCCCTCCTCCTCCTTGTAGGTGGAAAACTCACCCTGACAACACCTTGCAGTGTCTTGTGCTGCTCCTTGATTTTCCTTCTGATCTGGTATTTGCTGTGGCCTTTTAATCCCACCAGGATGGCTCTGCTTTGGAGCATGAAGCCACATGGTCCCTTGGTTGAGGTGTCGCTGCAGTTTGGTGGAAATAGGTTTTGTTTGGGAAGGAAGGGGGAGGCACAGCACCAGCTTTCTATTTCTGTACCTCATTCCAGATCCTTGCTCTCTGCTGTGAATGGCTGCTCCCTTGCAGGGTGTGAGAAATTCCATTTCTTCTCTGCTTATTCATTTTGTCTGACATGGTCCTGTGCTTGGGCACTAGACTTGTGCCTGGTCCCCTAAATCTCATGAGAGTCTTGAAAGAAACAGGGCACAACCTGATCTGCTGTTTTCTGTCTATAACTGGAGTGTATGACACACTTCTCAAAATAAGCTGCAGTATTTAGTGGCTGCTGCACTGTCACAGGGTGCAGAACAGGAAAAGCAGTTCCTCAGCTTTCATCAGGGCTTTTATTGCCAACCTGACTTGTCACTTTTCTAACTGAAAGCAGCAGGGCTTTCACTTCTTTGTTGGCTTCACCTTTTTGCAAAACAACCAGTAGAATGCATAAAACAAACATGGCATTTTGGCAGTGCAGGAAGTCAGAGGGATTATTGCATGTGGATTTGTAGGGAACAGGATTCAGCTCCTTCACTTGTCTAAAGAACCCAGCTCTGACTTTCATCCCTAAACACATGGTTCTCCAAAGTTATCTAGAATGCAGTCTTGCAAAATCCTCAGCCTCTCCTCCCTTCAAGTGGCCTGGCCTGTGCAGAGGGAGAGGAGAACTTGTCTGCTCACAGTGCCAAGAAAGCACTGGCAGATGTTTAGAGGGTGCTGATATGTCTTCAGCCACTGGTGTTAAATTCCTGAAGGGGTGAGGCTGTGAGGGGTCTGATAAGTGGTTCAGACAGGGCTCTACAGCTGCTCTCCTCATGTGCCCAATCAGGAAAAGACTGTGATTTTTCCAAAAATGAAACACTAAAGTGGAAGAAGCTGTGTGTCTGCATTTTTCAGACTGAGTATATTTCTTAAATCCAACTCATGAAAATAAATGCCATAATGAAGGATTTTTTTAAAAGGTCTTCACAAATGTAAATATTAGGAGAAGCACTAAGCAACCCAGTGAGTAGAAGGAGATTTAGGTTAATAGAGCTCCTTTCAGAAAATATCATGACAGTAGTGCTTAGCTAGCTTTTTTTTTTTTTTTTTTTTTTTTCTCAATCGTTTCTGGCTTATAAATGCAAACTCCATTCTTCAGCCAGCAAAGTCATTTGTATGTGCAAACCCATGCACAGGAGATGCCATGAAAGGCCAGATGGTAACAGCATTATGACCTGCTTAGCAGAACAAACACTGCCTGGGACTGTGAGCTTTTACCTCAGTGTCAATATGAACTAGAGACCCAACCTAAGCCAGCTCTTACTGACCAGGAACACCCTATATTGATGATAAAACAGTAGGAGATTTGCCTTACAACAACAACAACTAAATACATGCATGGCCAGAAGAGAAATGGGCCATAGGAAGTCTCAATAATTTGATCCTGAGTTTCTGCTGTGTGTGGTACTGGTGTGTACTTGTGAATCACAGTGTGCTGACCTGGGGGCTTTGTTCTTCCACTCCTGTTGGTTTAGCATATGGAGAAGGGCAGCACTTCCAAGAATTGCTGTCCATCTTGTTTGTAGAGCAGGGTAAGCAAATGAAGGCAATTGGAGGCCCTCGGTGGCACGATAGGCAGTGGGACACACCCAGGGCACCCTTCCAGCTCCTGGGCTCTATCAGCAGCAAACAGCTCTGCTCGGGGAGAGCACAGCCCCTTCACACCAGATCAGCCCCAGTGGGGCACAGGCTTGTGTCCAGACACAGCTCAGCCACTGGTCAGGCACTGCTGGGAGCCCTTCCAAGGGCCAGAGCCAACACACAAACACCTGCACAGCGCTGGCTGGCACTGTTGGGATTGCTGCCTGCTGACCCTGGCTGTGGCAAACACCTCTTCTTTCACATCCCCTCCTTTAGCCCATTGAGCCTCCTCCCAAAATACTCCCATCACCCTGGTCTCAGTCCTCCCTGCCAGCCACAGTCTGGCAGTGTCCCACCTAAGATTGCTGACAACCAACCACTTGTCCTTGTGCTGGCTTTGTCCTTCAGAATCAAAATCTCATCCTCCCCTGGGTCAGCTTGTGTTTATATGGCAGCCTGTCCCAGCATGGTCTGTGTAGGGTTTCCCTGAGGCCTTTGTCTCCAGGCATGTGGGCACATTTCACCAGCCTGCACGTTCTTCAATAAACATCTTTCTCACTGTTTCTCCAAAGGTCTCTCATGTCTCACCAGAAAGAGCTTTATCTGTGCACTAATTAATTCCTGGCTACTTTGCCTACTGTGATCTCTGGTCCACCTCTGTGAGTTCAGGCTGTGTCACAGTGGCCAGCTGAGGTATATTTGATAACATTCATAAAGAGGTGTCCCTGCCCTCCACTGCATCCCCACTGCCCTGGGAGAGCCCCAGCCCTGTCTCTGCAACACCAACCTGGCTGCACACAGCAACTAATGCCCAGGGCATTGAGAAAAGTAAATCCTCTTGCTCCTCCACAGGAGGCTGGAAAACTGCCCACTTTCTCTGGAGATGCTGAATATAAGCAGGTAGGTGTGAGAGGTGCAGATGCTTTAACAGGAATGTTTTTTCAAGAACCAGCCCTACTGTCTGGAAACGGCGCCAGAGTGTTGTGTTTGCTGTTTCTGACTCAAAGAAGAGGGATAAAAATAGGCTTGTACAGGGCTTGCCACAGAGGGTGTACTGCTGTCACACTGGCACTGGCACACAGGGCTGCTTAATGTTCATTTACCTTTGTTGATATTGAATTCCCTAATTTTTTATCCCACCAGTGTCTGCCCTCTCTAGCCTAGTATTTAATGCTTGAAGCATGGATTTTTCTTCTGACCTTCTTTACAGCCTAGAGTGCACATACCTGGTATCCTCCTGATGAGATGAATCTAAATTTAGAAGCATTTCCTTATGAAGCAAATGACTTTTCATTTGATGAGAAGCACTTGGCTGAATAGCTGAGTGATGGTTTCCTTCTAGACCTTTCTCAAAAGCAAAAAGCACCTGTTATCCTTGTGCTGATTAGTCTCAAATAACATAAAAATCTAGCAGTTATTGATCTCCTGTAGTTAACACCACAAATTTTGCCAGTAAGCAGTAGAATTTTTTTAACATCCCTGAATAAAAGGGAGGCAGCGATTTTCCATCTCTCTGCCAACACTGATCTGCCTCAGGGACTTGGCAGGACAAGTGACAGCCAGGTCTGACAGGTCTGTCTGCAGACACCATGAGATGGTGGAAGGTCATTGAACACATCAGCTCCACCTGTGAGGAGACAGGGCTGCACTCACACTCCTGCTGTGGGCACCAAGTGGTTGTGGCTCCGGGCTCAAGAGGGAAATCCACATTCCCTGCATAGCCAAGGAGCTTCTGAGAGCCCTGATGTGAGGTGTTCAGAGCCTGATGTCATGGTCCTTCTGCCCTGGGTTTTAATTCTCTGAGCGATGGGTCTTTTCATTGTCCAAGCTGTGGCTCCATCTGCAGTCACATAACCAGCTGAGTATTTGTATTTTTGAGAGCCAGGTAGGGCAGACTGGCTGAATGGAGAGAGAGCAGAGCATTGTTTGTGTAGTTGAGATGGATATGAGGAAGAGGAGATCTGGCAAATGTCATGGGAAGAATGATGATGATGAGCAACCAGATAAAGCTGGGAAGGAAAAACAGGCTCTTCCTGGATTTTTTCCCCCATGACTGAAATCTGAAAGCATTCACATTTTTTATTACTTTTGAGGAATAAACGGAAGGAATCTGGTGCCTGTCCTCTGCTTTACGTGTATTTAATTATTTTTTGCACATTCAGCTGCTAACAAACCAGCCAAGCCTCAGCCTGGCAGCCCTGCCTGCCTTCCTGAGGACAGCAGCAGTGGCAGCCACAGCAGCAAGCTTCTGCCTGTTCCCCTTTGCACTGCTGCATTCAAGGGTCTCAAGGCATTTTTGTAGATAGGGCACAGTCTTTTTTCCAAGGAGGAAACCACAATAAAAGGAGAGGCAGTGATGGGTGCAAGCTGATGTGGTGTGGCTCCATGAGCCTTCAGCCCAGAGAGGATTGGGGATGTTCCAGGGGCTTCCAGTGACCTGGGACATGCAAGCCCCATCTCTCCTGGAGTGTGCTATCCACTGCAGATGGCCTTTTCTGTTGTTCTCTGCAATGAGAAAGAGACCCAGAAACACCAGCTCTGTACAAAATAAAAGTTTACCTCCATGCCCTGAGCTGAGTCAATAAATTTGTGTTTCCCTGAATCCTGCTGCAGGCATTTTCTGCACTGTGCTTCCCTTGAGGCAGTGCACACTTATGTCTTTGAGGTTAAGTTCACTTTTTATCCACTGTGTTTTCCACCCTAAGAGCTTTCTATCTCTGAAGTCCCCAAGGAAAAGGTTTGCAGCAAGTACTGCAAGCAACAAATGTAATGTCTCCTCTGGTTTTGAGATAATGCCCTGTAACTGTTCAGGAGGTTTGAATCAAGCAGCCAAATCAGTGGCAGACATGACAGATGCTTTTCAGCAGTGTTTAATCAAGGTATTTAGGCCCATTAGACTCACAGACAAGCAAGCCAGCACCCCACTGCAACCCTGGTCTCCTCATCCACCTTCCTTGTCCCCTCCAGCACTTCCACGTCCTCCCAGAGCCTTTTTGAGCAAGATGAGACATTACATGTGCCCCAGCAGCCCCAAATAGAGGGAATGAGTTCCAGACACTGGTGAACTCACCCCTGCCTCAGTGGTGTGGTGGCCAGGAGGCTCCATGGGGCCCTTGGGATGCTTGAAAGAGGGAGCACAAACTGTCCATGCCTCAGCCCATGTGCACTTTGTACAGGTTATCAGCTCTTCCACAGATGTTTCAAACTGAGGATTAGCAGGGAGTTTGCTGAAATAGTTCATGAACATGTTCTGTGGGTGCATTAACACTCCTGCAGCCAGGGATTGCCTCTGCCACCACCAGGTGAAGGCATCTCCTCCATTTCTGTTTCACCTCCATGGAAGTCAGGGCTGTGGCTTTCTGAGATGGCTTCCAGGTGTTTGTGTGAGCTCACGGGAAGGAGTGAAGTCAGTTATGAAGTCAAAGCTTACAGGGCTGGTACTTGCAGGGTTTGGGTTGCATGAAGGACACGGTGTTTCAGCTGGCAGGTTTGTTTCCAGTGTTGCATTGATGAGAAGCAAACACAAGCCCTCAGCCAGTCTGTGTCCATGTGAACAGAAATGTCAGGGGACATGGGCTCAGTCCCTCCCTTCCTTTCCCTATTAAAACCTCAAAGTTTTTGAAGAACAAGGTGTCAGCTAGTGGCTCTGCTGGTCATGCTCTTCTCAGAGGGAGCAGGAAACTCTGGTGCATTGCCAAATGCTTTGGTGACCTTGGTGAGGGAGGGTGGTGACCAATGATACCATGACACATTACTGGGGGTTGATGTGTCCCAGTACCTCCTGAAGATTTTTGCTCACTGGGGAAGCTGGGCTACTCAATACCCATTTAATTAAACCCTGGGCATGACACACAGCCCATTTATTTTCTGTATTGGTCACTCTACGTGAGGCAGCATGTCACGAGCTTGAGTCCCAGCAGATACCTGTCCACATCACAAGTTAAGAATAATTCTCTGCTGCTGGGGTTATAGACTTTGGTTTGGGCTGCTCAGGAGTCACACCAAAGTGCTGCGACACTCCCTCTGGTTTTCACAGTCTGTGAATCATATCTGGCATAGTGAGAGTAATTTAAATAGGGTCATGAGGGCAGGCAGTGGATGCTGCTAGCCCAGATCTACTCTAATCCTGGGGGACCCCAGTGGCAGCAGAGCTGGGGAGAGGTCCAGTCTTCCCTGCTATGGGCCTGTGCCCAGCCATGTGTTTCATGCTGTGAGGTGCTTGCTCACTCCTTGTACATCAGGCCAAAATCTGTGAGGTGAACCATCATCCTTAAGGAGCACTGAGTGTCCTTTCAGGCATGCCCCTGTGCCCCTCCACAGGCCATCTCTGAGGTTTTCAGACATTGAAGGGCTTTGCAGTGCAAGCAGTTAACTCTGAGTAGCTGTAAAATCAGGCAACTATAAAGTGAAAATTGAGCAGAAAGAGGTGTTAGGCATTTTCCAATCCAAACTGGTCAAAACATGCAGCAGAGATCCACTGTGCAAAAGTAATTGTTTTCAGAGGGTCATGTATTCACAGGCTGCAATGACAAAGCAGAAATAACTTAGATAATGAATGCAAAACTGACCTGAAGAGAAACTTAGGAGTGTTTTCTTTAAGAGAATGGAGGGAAGGCATCTCTTGGAAATTCATATTTTGTCCATCTCAGGGGGACTTTAGGGAAGCAATTGAAACAAAAAGCCATCTGAGCAGAAGAAAAGGTCCACACAGGCCCAGCAAGAGCTGCATTTTGGCCCATCTAAATGAGCTGACAGATGCAGTTAATAAAAAAGCTTTACTTTTGGATGCTGAAAAGGGGATAATTTCTGATGTATGGATTGGAGGAGGTTTTGTGGGAAAGCTAGCATGATGAGTAAGAAATGTGCCTACATTTAATGGGGATTTTCAAAAGGAAAGGGTGTGCTGTATGGTCCCCAAAGTTTCTTTTGTCAGCTAGATTTACAACCCTGTGTTTGCTCAGTGGTAATGAGCTCTGTGAGTTTACTGTAATGTGGGACGACACACAGGCACGTTGGTCAGCCTCAGCCAGAGGAGCTCCCCAAAGGATGATGCTGCAGGACCTGGCCTGACATGACTGCTGGGTGAACCAGTGACTCAGTGGCTGAAACCTTCCTGTGGAGAGAGAGGCAATGCTAAATTTCATGGGCTGCTGATCAGAGTGAGAGGGTGTCTCCTTGTCTGCATCATAGAAATAGGGAATGATCTCAGTTGTAAGGGACGCCTGGAGGTCATCTCCCCCAGCCTCCTGCCCAAAACAAGCCTGACTGAACACAGATCGAGGTGCTCAAGGCATTTTCCAACTGAGTTTTCTCCAGGAATGAAGAGTCCACCTGTTTCCATTCCTCTACTCTAGTATCCCACTGTTGTAATAGTGAAATATTGTTTTGTTATGGATCAGCTTGGATTGATATCTTTATCTGTTATAAAGAATGCTGCCTCCACTGTTTTTCTGTAGAGAATATGAGATTTTAGAGGGATTTGTGTTTTACCCCCCAAGGATTAAAATAAAGTAAGATTGTCCTTGATGTGGGTTTCCTGCAAACAGTAGCATAATGAATGCTTATTTTGAAATCTTATCTGATCATGCCCTAGGAGAGGAGTGAGAGACGCTGTTTTAGAGACTAAATATAGTTATTTAAAAAAACAAAGATGAGCTTCTTTCTTGCTTCCTTCTGGGAAAGGTAAACCCATGGCTTACTGTGTATAGGCTTTGCCTGCAGTTTCTCCTGAGAAGCAGAGATACATAGGAACACAAAGCAATATTTCAGCAATTCTTACTTTGTATTCTGGCAGCAGCCTGTGCAGCTGTTCTGGTACAAAGTCAAACCTCAGGCTGTGTTATGACTTGACAGGTGCTGGCCCATGCAGGTGGCAAAGTGCAGTCACTCTACAATAAAAGTGGGTATGAAATAGAATGAGATAATTTTTTAATAGAAGTCGGTTGGAACTGTGCCTCTCTGTGGAACAGGACCTGGACATTCCCTCCCCAGAAAGCAAGTTTGTGCCTGCTGTCCTCAGTGGGAAGAGCAAATGCTCTCCTTCCCTCTGTCAAAACCTGCAGATGGGTGCAAGGGAAGGTGGGAGCATGGCCCTGTTTCCACCAGGCATTCAAGGACAAAATCTCACTTCTACATGGAATACTGAAGGAAGAAAGAGGCTGCTCTTGCTGGCTTGGCAGAGGTCAGGCAAGAATCTCATGTTTTCTCTCCAGTTGCTATAGAAAGGAATCAGATCCAGGCTGCAGCTCAGTAGATGTGACCTGGCTCACCAGCATATGCTGCCAGAAGAAGTCATCCTCAACTGCAAATCCGGGGGGATTTTAGAAGGCAGAATGAAGTATTAACTGAGGATGTCTCTATTTAATCCACAAATGTGGATTTTGAGGTGTCTTTTGAAATCCATAGGCCTCTGGTTCTCCGAAGCTTGGAGCTGTCTCCTTCCTGTCTGGAGGTGACCTGGAGCTCTGAAGGATCTCCCAGATCCATCCTCCCTGGATGTAGGGTGTCCCCCACCTCAGCTCAATCCCTGGCCTGCTGAGCCCCACTGAGTGCCACAGTGTGTGCCCCAAATGCACCCACTGCAGTGAAGATCCGGAGTGGACCAGTCTACTTTATCAGACTGGTGGGAATGTAACACCGAGGATACACCTTCCAGAGCAAAGGAGCATTTGCAAATTAAGCAGAATATTTTTCTTGTTAGGAAAACAGTGATGAACTCAGGGACGGCCCCGTTACGTTTTGGAGGCAGCTGGATGAGGAAAAAGCAGGGCTTAGCCATCAGGTGGCACTCTGAGCATGCTGTTCAGCAGAGATGTCACTCACAATGTTCCTGGGATGGAGGAAATTCCTTCAATTCAAGAATATGACATAAACTTCGTGCGCTGTAATTCATTTCAGGTTAACTCCCTTTCTTTATTTCTGCAAAATTAATCATCCAGCTACTGCATTGTTTTAATACACAGGAGTCCAAGAAGAGAGGTATAAAAACTACATATTTTCCTAATGTTTCTTTATCTAAATATTTATTATGTGGCTTAATATTTTTGCCAAATTAAAATAATTCCACTATTTGTTCTCCGGTAGTAAACTAGCATATATTGGCATCTATTCTGAGTTTGTGCCTGTCTTTGTCTTAATCTCCTATCATCAAGCTGATCTCAAAATAGGAACCTGAATTAATGATCTCTGGGGTTTTTTTTAACATAAATCCTTTCTTAACCTTTACAGCCATTAAACAGTATTTGCAGTCCCTGCTACTGTTCTGTGTGAGGTTTCACTTGGGAAGAACTTCACTTAGAGCTTTTTTTTTTTTTTCCTAGAATTACACATCCAGATAAAAACATTTCAAATGCCTTCCTGATTTGTTCCTTGATAATTGTTTAGCAGTAGAGCATTTTCAACTTTGAAATACCAGCAGTGGGTTATTATTAGTAGTGTGCTGGTTCTACATTAGTGCATCTACAGGAAAAATTGTAGTGACAGCAATTGAAGGGTGAAATGAAAGGACTCGTGGTTAGCACTGCAGAAAAGCACTGCAGACTATAAAATCGCTGTTCTGCTGCTTGAAGCCAGGATTTTGTAACTGGCATCAATGGGAGAGAGATCAGGCTCTGTAGCAGATGGCAAATACTACTCACACACAGAAGACAGCAGGGCTGAACGGTTTTTGCACAATATTCTCCCCTTCTGCCCAGCATATTTGTAAAACATATTTTTTAACTTTTCTGACCTACTCACCACAGAAAACAATTTAATTCCTTACTCCTGCGTCATCTGACCCTGATATTTAGTGTATTCCCTGCCATTCATGGCTCCCATCCCCAGAGCCGTGAACAAAGCCGTGCTTGTTACAGGGAAAAGCATGAGCTCATCCATTGTAATCACCCGGCTGCTTTAGCTCCTGCTCCAAAGGAGGTTTTGTGGCAATTTCTGAATGCCTTCAGACAAGCCAGCACTGGATAAACTTTGGTTGAATCTTCAGGGAGCAAAACTGAGTGGATTAAGTGCTCGTAGTTGCCCTAAGAATAGGTTTTCTGAATGCGGGGAAGCCCCGGTTATTCAGATAATTCAGAGGGGTTTCAGCTCCAAACAGATTTCTTGGAGGCTCAGGGAAGCAAGGTCCCAGTGCAGGCTTCAGGCACCCCCCGCAGTCGGTAACCTAGATAATCCTTTGATCCTCTGACATTTAAGGGCTTCAGGCAAACAAAGGTGAGAAAATGAGAAATGCAAATAAGTAATTTTGAAAGTGTGAAGAAAAGGACTTGCTGAAGCTTAAGCTTGCCGAAAATAGCAGTGAAACAACTTCATTTTATGCAGATGAGTTATAATCACATGTAAATTGCATTTTTTTTCCGATTGGATTCACTGTAGCTTTCAATTTAGAGACCTTCTCGAGGTCCCTGAAGGTCTATAATCTCTCCTCCAGCTTTGGCTCAAAGGAAGAAGACTTTGTTAAAATTATTCATATGTTGCCTGGCTCTTGAAAAATTAATCAGCCCATACCTTTTGTGCATTAAGTACCTGAAAGGGCTTGAAAGATAAACAGAGGGCACTGTCCTGTAGTCATTCACTACAAAGAACATAGATAACGAGCTTGTAGGAGTTTTCCCACTGCACACCTGGGTACAATGAAGCAGCTGCAGCTCTGCCTCCATACCATCTTTTCCTTACCTCATAGGCTAAAGAATAGACCACGTTCTGAATTTTTAATAATACATAATCTAATTAAGTTACATAATCAAGTTAAGGGAGAAGTTCAATGTTGAAATTCAGAAATCTTCACAGGTTGTGGGACCTTGAGGCATTGCTTTGCCCCTCTAGACATAATTTTCCCAAGCTTTACAAATTAATGTGTTGTTACATTTTTGGCATCATAGTCTGCTAGTGACAGAGGAAAGGCTGCTATAGCTTGTTTGGGATTTCCTACAGCTGACTTGTCTCCATTAACTGAGAGAAGTAAAAGGCATGCACGCTATTTCCCCACTTTTTTGTAATTAGTTGTTAAACTTCTCTAAAACTGAGGTGAGCCCACAATAAAAAAGTCACAGATGCCAAAGTCTTCACCCTTTTCTGATTTCCTTTTTTTTTTTTTTACATGAGACTGACTTTGAATCTAAAAATTAGGAGCTCAGACTCTCCTCTTAATGTGAGGGCAGTAATCCCTTTACATAACACGGGGGAATGGCATAATTCTGCCAGACGGCTGCAAACTCAGTGGGGAGCAAAGCATTCAGACCCTTATCTATTGTTTTCCTATCCTGACTCATCCCAAGTAATTTTTTTCTATGCTTTCTTCTGATTTTCAAATATAATGTAATTCTGGTTTAATTTTTTTTCTTCTGGCCACACATCTGTCTTCCATAATAAGGGCAGGTTTTTATTCAGCTAATGCACTCATTATTGCTGCCCTGAGAGAGATCCACACTGGAATTGCAGATGAAATGGAAAATAGAGCTACAGCAAAAAGTACAGCAGCTTAAACCTAACTCATGACCTTTTAAGACTTAGCTCTGTGCTACACATTGTGATAACGTGGAATTTCCTGGCTTTAGCAAAGAGATACTCAGCTCTCTTTGCTCCAAAGCTCAAAGCACTTGCTGCCAAAGAAAAGGGAAAATCTTCCTTGCCATATGCCAGGCTGGTGAGCCGTTTATATTTTCCCCAACAAGATGGACACATACGTATTTGATTGTAATTTCTTTATGTTAAATTATGTATTATATAACATGCAGTCAAGAACACCAAAATAATGAAGTCTTGCAGTACCCAGAAAAGTAAATAACTGCTTGGAATATTACCAGCTTACAGGTGGTAGGGAGGGACAGAAGCACGGAGGGATTTGTGTGACTCGCCAGACGTCATGAAATGCAGGTCTGCCAGAGCCAGAGATATCCTCTCTCACAGTCTCATGTTTTAATCCCCAGTCTTTCTTTCTTTCCATTAAGACAAAATATGTTTCCTTAATCCACATAGTTAAGGGCTTTTCAGGTAAGCCCTGAATCACTGGAATTCTCTGAAGCTTCCTCTGAAAAGAGCAGGGTGTTCAGCTAGCATTCATGAATATTTCAGCTGGTGCCATTATTTTTTCTTTTAGTATGATAAATATTACAGGGGAGAGCGGAGAGGCAGCGAAACTTTGCATTGGGAATAACAGTGAACGGAGACAGAGAATTCAGGGCAGCCAGCTTGTTGGTCCTGCCTGTTTGCTAAAGCATCTCTCGGTGTGCCAGGGCGGATCACCATCGTCCGTGTTTTTAAATCGCTCGCATCGCCCATGCTGTGCGGAGCGATTCGCCGCTCCCTGCGCATCGCCGCGGGTCCCTGCGCTGTGTCCCTGTCCCCTCCTCGTGTCACCAGCCACCGCTGGGTGATCTTCCACCACCTTCCTCACCGCCCTGCTTCCCAAGGGAGGCTGGAAACAGCCGACAAAATTTTCCACAGAGATGCTATTCATGACAATATTTTTGCACGCGCCGCTTTGCAGCCTGCAAGCTGCAGTTTTGGGTTTCCTGGGAAGAAAGCCTATTAAGCTGCCTTTCTGCGGGATTGCCATAGCAACCCTCGCACAATGCCAATGGCCCAGATTCCCTTCAGCTCCTTCTTTCTCAACTGACAGCAGTGATTTTAATGCTCCTTGAACCAAATCTTTGCATGAGGAGATCGCTTTGGGAAAAAAAAAAGAAAAAAAAAGCAGGAAAAAAAAAAGCTTTTAATCAGGACTAGTTGTTCTCTTTTTTCTTTCCTTTCTTCCTGGGAAGCCAGTGGGAAGACCTTTAGCATGGCGTCCCCTCGGCCCCTTAAAGTCACAGCAGGATAGTGACCACAAAGCAGTCTCATGTTCAGTATTATTCAGAGTTGTGGGACTCGGTGGAAATGATGATTGCACAGGGATTGCTTTTTACAGATATTTACATCTTTGGGCAGGGATGCTGGGAGCACAGCAGGGAAATAGAAACGAAGCAATCACAGGAGCAAGGCAAATTCCCAGTTAAGCATAAGGGTAGGACTGGGATTCAGAGCAGCAGCTCTCTGTAAAACAGGCCAAGCTGCTCTGCTCATTTTAAGCATCCCAAAGAGGCCAATATGTGATTACTGCCAGGTCTGGAAGCTGTAGTAGGATCCCCCAGTGACACTTGGTAGGGCATAATGCCACAGTCAGGGCTGGCTTGTGGTGAAAGCTGGTGACATGGGAGATGGGAAAGCAGAGCCAACACCTGAGGATGCAGCTCAGAGCCAGCTCCCCACAGAGGTGAAGCCACTCGCCATCTGACCACGGGCACAGCACACCCTGGGTGCCCAGAGCTGCCAGCGAGCCAGCATATGGGCAGGCACTTAGACACAGCTCAGGCAGGAAAAGAAATAAATGTCACCAGTGTCTGACTAACCCATGCTTCAGGGGAAGCAATTCCTGACTGGACTTGGTGCTGGGGTGCAAGGCTGCCACAGCCCTCAGGCACCCCCTTTCTCTTGCCAGTGTCCCTATCATCATTTCCCCTTTTATCCTGCCTGCCCTAAGAGGGGCCCCATGGCTCACTGCCCATGGCAATGTCTTGGAGAGGGTGGCAATGTCATGGAGAGGGTGGCAAGGTCTGGGTAGCCTGGGGAAGGTCCCTGCAGGTGAGACACCAGGTCAAATGCTGGTGCACTGAGCCTCAGCATCCCAGGGTGCTGCAACCACAGCTGCAGAGAGAGCCTGGGGTGCAAACCCCATCACACCCAAGGAGAAATAAATCAAAGTTATCTGTGTAATGTCATTCCTGCTAACAGACAGACTCCAACCCCTTCCTCTCTACTGCTCATCATATCTATCAGCAGCATTCCCCAGCTGCATCCCTGTTTGCTGTAAGCATCTGGCCCTCAGCAAACACAGTTTGCTGCATATTTACATGCAGTGCTTAGTGCTTCTGGCTTAAAAGTCTGTGCAAACATTAGAAACAGAGGAAGCTCCTCAGCCACTGAATCCAGCCCTGGGCTATCTCAGGTAACCATGTCATGCATGCTAACTAATCCTCCCAGCAGAGCCCAGATGGAGGGATGAGCTGCCTGACTCTATCTGGGGAAGGGAACCAAGGGAACAATTGCGTAGTGAGCAGCCAAGGTCTGCAGGGATTCATCCCATCCCCATCTGAGCCTGCCTTGGTCAGTAAATGTGAGTGGTTACTGCTCAGACAGGGTTCATGTCATCAGTCCAAGCAAATGGAGCATGGACACAGAAGTGATGACGAGTGGAAACATGCTTTAGGGGAGAAATAGAGGCCAAGTTCTTGTCTGCACGAAACCAAAGAAGCTTTGGGAGCTGCCCCAGACTGAGAAAGCCGAGCCCTCCCTGCACCCCTGGATTGGCCTGCTTCAACCCTGCTGTGCTGTTTAGTGCTGGTGTCCTGCTGCTCACTCTCCCCTGATGCCTTTTTGGGGTGGAGGCCAGGCTGTCCCAAAGCTGACCTCTCTCTGCAGCCATATCCTCACATAAATCCTACCTGGGCAAGGGCAAGGGCATTTTTTGGGGCCTAGGAGAAATAATCTCCCTAAAACAGAAGGCTGCAGAGAGGTTTGCAGCAGCAGAAGTGATGCAGCAAATTTCCCTGAGCTGTAAATGTATTTATATCCCATCCCATCCGCTTGTGGTGAAAAACTCTTTACCAGTGCTGTGGATGAGAAGGAAACCATGTTTGCATTTATCTGCACTTTTTCCAGCTGGTGGTTTGATGGCTTGTGGGATCTGTCTTTCCCAGTAATCCTCAGTGAGCTGCTTCAGTGCTGAGAGAGTGGGAGAAGGAACTAAATGCTCCTTTGCTGGTTTTCCCCCTTGGGGGGCAGAGGGACTGGGCATCGTACCCATTGCCCCTGTGCCTGGGCAGCCCTTTGAGCAACATTGAGGGCAGCAGTGGAGGTGGGAGAAGGATGGGATGGATTGGACAGCTTGGGGAAATTTTCATAGTCCTACACAGACTTAGAAGCTTACAAGCTTTTCATTAAGTTTCCCTCACATATCTGCCACTAATTCTGCCTGGATTAACTATAAACTCTCCCTTACTATTTCTTTAAAAAAACCCAAAACCAAAACAGAAACAAGGAAAAAAAGTTCCAAAGTTCCTATAGGGAACCTAGGATAAATATAACCTTCTTCCCATTCAGAAAGATAATAGCCTGTAGAAAATGAATTTTTACAGGATTATTTGCCACTGTGAGAGCCAGGCTGGGTCCCAATTTGACCACTCACATTATCTCTGTGCCCATATGGGGCTGGAGGAGCTGTGTACAGGCAGAGCTCCTGGCTCAGCAGGCTGGAGAGGCTGCTTCACTTCTCTCACTCAGCAGCTCTCAAAGACAGAACAGCACAAATATTTGTGTGTGAAGTAGAATATAAATCGTGTATTTTCCTGGAAGACTGGTGGCATTTGTTTTACCATGCAATGCCTGGAAATGTTTGTAAACACTGCATCAAGTTGCCATACTACAGGCAAAGATTAGGATTCAGCACTTTAAAGCCTGTGTTGAGGCTTGAGATAAGTCTCTTTTTGATGAGGTATTTGAGGACCACTCATACTCCAAAAAGCATGGTTTAGGTGTGTGAGTCTGCCCATGTTTTCACTCTGAACATGCCACAGCTGAGGGGAGTGAGGGAGAAGGACATCCTCCTGAATGTCTCTTTCCAACCAGGGACACACAAATGCCACCTCACCAGAAACACACAAGTTTCTGCCATTGCTCTTCATGTGGCTCATGCCACAGACCAGGACGAGTTCGTGGCCTCACACTGACATCAAGGCTTTCAAGCAAGAACTAGGTTAGAAATTCAAGAAGCTGCAGAAAGTCTATAAGAAGCTGGCAGGAGAAACACAAAGCACTGCAATTTCCCCTCTGCAACAGATTATAAACCTAGAGATTTATAACCCAAGCTGCAGAAAACAACCCTTGAAATCCCATTTTTCCAGGCTGCCTGTCCCACTGGTGATGTGGAGTCTCCAGCACGTGCCCTGCTCCTTCACATGGTGCTGATGTCCTTCCTACTCCCCTGCTCCCATATGTGCCCCACAAGGCTGCATCCCTCAGCTGCTGGGGCTTAGTAAGGATGGAAAAATGCCAGAAAGACAGGGAGTCATCTCCATGGATATGTGAAAAAAATGAACTAATACATGTGTCTAACCATTTGCACATGGAAGAGGAGGCAATGGCCCTTCCTTGGGTAACCTCTCCACAGGGTGTGGTGTTCCATGCTCCTGTTGGAGCAGGCATGCCTGAAGGAGGAGGAAATCTCCTTCCCAAACCTTCCCTGAACTGATGTTTGCCCCACATTCTGCTGGAAAAGATGCTGAGCTCATCTTCTGCTGGGAATACTCCTGGCAACTTGCTGGCTCATGCCATGTCTCCTCTGCCAGGCCCTCACCCTCTCACAGCAGCAGCAGAGGAACCACAGGGCTTATTAGGGCAAAGTCCCCCAGAGCCATTGAGCATCTCCTTTGTGTACATCCAGCCATCCCATCTGCTGCTCCAAGAACCAGTGCAAAGATATCAGTCAGCTGCTGGACTGGCACTACAACCTGCAGGGTGATAGGCCCTCATAAATTCTGTTGGTTTAAGCTGTGAGGGCCTATCTGTGTTTCTTTTTATTGTGGAATAAAGCTGAACAAGCTGAGAGTCATATGGGCGTGTAACACTACCAACAGTTTTTATGAGACTGAGCCTTTTGGCAAGAAGCTCACTTCAACTCCTTGTTTGACCCAATTGAACTGTACCTGGCATAGAGGTTGTCAGAAAATCCTGGTCCTCCATGATAAAGCCAATGCTTGAGGTACAGCTACCCACCTCTCATCTCCCTGATGTATGACACACATAAACCATGAGACTGTTAACTTTGTCTAATTTACTTACATATTTAAAAGGTGCCATGTATTCAAATTCTGATTGTCATGTGGACCCTGGCTTTACTTATAGGCTGAAGGCCTCACCCCTCTGCCTTACCTGGGAATTTTCTATTACTGCCAAATCTGTCCCTATGTATTTTATCTTTCCCTTTAAAGCTGGCAAAACCTAACTCCACTGTTTGTTTGGGGTTTCTTTGTTGGTTTGGTTTGGTTTGGGTTTTTGTCATGAGTACTGCAAAACAGGCAGGAGGTCTGTTTATGACTTCTTGTTGGACTTTAATGAAATACTTCACATTTTATGCCCCATTTTTTTCTGCTGACACTGACTAGTGAAGCTTGCTTTAGTACTCCCAGCTGTACTGCATGGTTGATCTGTGATTGCTTCTAGAAGAGCAAAGGAAGGTGAGAGATAAATATATAATAATATATTCCCTTACTGGGACCTGCAGCATTTTGCCTGATTTCTCTGGCAGGAAGTTCTCCTTTGTATATAGCTCTCATGTCTTGCCTACATCCAGGACAGTACCTGATCCAAGCACACACTGTAATTTGTGTCCTGTTGAAGCATGTTCCCAGAATATGAGTCATATCACTCTCCCAAACTCCCTGCCTGCTGCCAAGGCATCCAGCTGCATGAGGAGGAAGCACAAACTGTCACTTGGGGATCTTTTTGATGATGCTGTCCTGTCAGCCTGGTGCTTGTCAGAGCCTCCTCAGGCAGCGCTCACCAGGCTGTGCTGCCTGATCTGCAGCAAGGCTTGCTTTGCCATAGGAGATGCGTGGTAACGAATTCCCTCTGGACCACCTTCATCTGCAGCACAAAACCAGGCAGATGGGGCCTGAGGGAAGCATTTCCATAATGAAACAGAGAGGCAGAGTATCTCCAAGGGTGGCAGGAGTTCCCTTGTATTAATCACATTCTTAAATAGCAAGCACTTTCGATAATCTTTTCTCACTAGCTACTCTCCTCAGAAGCCCCTTCATTCAGTTTTAGTGCATCCCCTTTGATGCACTTGAGTTTTCTCACGGCCTCATTCAGAAATTCTTATTGTATTTCAGTTCCTTTGTGGACTCATTCATTGTTTGCTGCAGCTCCAACATGGCTGTTGGTGGTGCAGCAGTGTTGCCATCACACACATCAGTGGCTCCTGCTGCAGATGTTGAGTTTAGCCTCAGTTACACTCAGACCGATGTTTTCCCCATGAGGTGAACTGAAACAAGACACATTTGAGGTGCAAGGTAAGGAGCTGGAAGAAGACAAGAGTGGGAGGAAACAAGCAGGTGATTTACACGGAAATATCTTTCAAATGGCTCCTTCTTTGCCATTTAAAGTACAAGGACTGATGCACAACAGGAAATGTCTTTATTCCAGCAATATTTCTTGACCACCCATTGTCAGAAGTCTTCAATGTGTCTGTCCTTCCATGTATGTGCACGTTTTACATGGAATGGTAATGTCCTACTACTTAGTTTTCCAATGATAAACCGCATCCTAGGGGTAAAAGAGTTTTTTAAGAGTCAGAAGGATAATGCCCACCTATCTAAATCACTTTGTTGCCTACAGCTGGAGTATGCCTATGTTAATGTCCACCCCAAAGTAACCCAGACCACTGGAGGAAGTTGATGCCATCTTATTAATTTGCCTTGCTTTCTGTTTTTGTGCATTTTTCTGCTACAGATTCTTTGGAGAGTCATGAAACTTTTACACAATACAAGAATGACAGTAAAGACTCTGGTTTGTTCATTGTGCTGCCAACTGCAGAGGGCTAGAAGTGATGAGACTGACTTGAAAATCACAAATCCTGAGATAATTTGGGTTTTTTTCACATGTTTTTCTCCTCTACTTGGAGCCTCCAACTACAGCCAGTAGTGCCACATATTCAATTTTTAACAGCAAGAAGAATGTAATTAAAAAGGAAAAGGAAAAGGAAAAGGAAAAGGAAAAAAAAAAGAGGGATAGGATAATTTTCAAGAGATGAAACATGTAGGAATACAGCAACTACCATGAGCATTGAAAACCCAAAGAAAGTGGTAATGCTGCTTTAAAAACAGTTTTGGCATTTAATTTAATTTTAAACTCCGTTTCACTGCTTGTCTTCTGCCTTTACTTAATTTTTAATCCAAGCTAACTCTGCTGTTGCTAAGACTTCCAGGAGACAAATTCGTGTTTCTAAGGGCCATTACAGTTGACACAGCAGGACTTCAGCTGAAAACTAATCTGAAGTGAAGGTTGGGTCTGGAGGACACCCTGGTGCTTATTGCCATGCCCTTGGCTACTGGGTCACGGAGTATTCGGTGGAGCTGAGCCCAGAGTATAAGGGCTGCAATTGTGCTGGTGTGGTGGGTGGCGAGAGACAGCCTGTTCCTATGGCCGGGGGGAGGGATGGGGGCCGGAGGGGGCTGGGGGAGGAGAACTTCATTTGCCACTGCTCCCACGGCTCTTAATTGCAGCGGCATACATGGCGATAAGCTGCTGAATTGCCTTTCACCGGCCGGGAAACCCGGCATGTGAAAAAATTCGGTCTGTCATTGTCTGCTCGCACAGCTCGCTGCCTGACCCGCCGGTCTGCACACAATGCGGGAAAATAAAGGCAAATATTATTGCCACTCCAAGAGCCCCCGGCCGCTGCCTCGGGCCGAGGGAGGTGGAGGGATCAAGGTGGTGGAAATCAGCTCACGTTGGCCACGTTGCATGATTCATTTGTCCTCCTTTAGGGCCGCACCCTCCGTGGCAAAGCTGTTTCCCCAGCTGCGGGTGAACATCTGGGCTCAGAGCGAGGGGTGGTGGCACACGCGTGAGCCACTGCAAATGGGGACAACGTCCCTTGGACTTTACAGCTCCCGGGCCCAACTCCTGAACACCGACTATTCGCAGGGAACCTGTAGTTTGCTTGTTTATTTATCTAGCTCATCCTGTGACTTCCAAGGAACGGTTTCCTTGTCCTCATGCTAATTCAAGCCCTGCTGAATAAAGAGGCTTTTCTCCCCCCCCATCCCATCCTGCGAGAGGTCATCTTTATTCAAGAGCCATGAATGATGTGCGCAGGGTACTAATCGCGCACAAAGAGCCCCGTCCCGAGCCAGCCAAGCGTACAGCTGTCCTTTTGTTCACAGGGATGGAGAGGGAACCTAAAAAGTGCTCCTGCCCCAGGGACAATAGCAGCGGCTCGAGAGACGCCTGAGATTTGGCAGGGCCTCTCTTTCCTGGCGCTAAAAGGGCCTTTATTAAACATAAATCATGTCAGCTGCTACCGCAGCCCTTTCTCAGCTTATAAAAGATTCCCCTTTACTGCTTAAATGACACGATGGAAAGGAATTGCTCTGAAATACTCCAAAGACCGAAGCACTGGAGCAGGGTGGGGACAAATGACACTTCTGACTGTTTAATAGTAATGCTCATCTGTCGCTGTTACGATGATGCTTGCAGCTGGGTTAGGTTTTTAAGCTGGCTGATGATTCAATGTGCATTATTGATTTTGTGTTGTCTCAAAATGTCATGGGGTCACAAGGACAAATTTCATACCTGTGAGTTATGAAGAATAACATGGAGTCCTACAAGCCCTGGGATAAATATGCTGCCATATGTTATCCCTAGGAAAGTGTGATGCCTTGGGCATAACAACTAAGTGTAGAGCATCTCTGCAAAGAGTGTCATACCTCTGTCAGGGGAGTAATTATTTGACTTTCTTATGCAATGATGTGTGACGTGACTGCAGCATTTCCCCAGGCTGGGGAGCAAACGCTCTTTCTTCTTCCCTTTGTAAATGAAAGGGCATTCTGAGTATAAGGAACAAAATCACTCATGGAAAAATGGGTAGCTTCAGGTAGTTGGGAAATCCTGTCCTCACTGGGCAGCTGGTGCTTCTGGGCAAGGAGATGTCACTGGGAGTGCAGGACATGGCAACCACTGAAGCTTGGGGCAAGATGAGGATGTGTCAGGAGGAGTTTGATGTGCCTTTGGAATTTCAGGCAACTGGATGCTGGTTGTGACTGGAATTGAGTAGTGCATAACTTATAGTCTTACCTGGAGGGCTCCCTTCAAGGTATAGTTATCTGGGCTCATCTTCTGCTTCTCATACAGAGATATAGCAGCCAAACCCAGGCAGTTACCAGCTATGCACTCTGTCAATACATATGTACATCCACCTGTTGTTTAAATCTGCACTTTAATAGCAGTGATAGCTCATTCAGACCATGCCTCAATATCCCTCCTCCCCTCCTGCTTGCACTCACTTTTGTTGCCCTTGAGTTGACACACCTGCCTGGGCAGCTCTCTTGCTTGCCATAGTCAGCTGTCACAAGGATGGCATTTCTGTCCCACAGGATCCCCTGCCCCTGTTGTGCTTGCTCTCATTCAGTGTCTCACTAACTCTTGAAGGCCAGGCATGGCAGGGCTGCACAGCCGTGGAATCAGTCCATGCATTTGCACTGCACACTGGAACAGGTAATTCCATAGGTGGCATTAGTCTCCTAGCTCAGTATCAGTGCCGTGCTCCATGATCATCACCTCGTGGAGTCAGGGAAAGCATATCAGAGGCTTTCACAGGTGAGGTCCTGCTGGCACTGGGTAAAAAGCAGAGCTCCTTATTTCTATGTATAATGGGCTCCTTTCTTATGTTTTCAATGCATTCTCAGGTTTTGACAAGGTTCTCCACCAGTCTCCCAAGGATTTATAAATAACTGAGCCTACAGCTCTGTGCATCATGTCACAGCTCCTCTCTGCAGAACAAACCATTGCTTTGACCACCCTGATCACCAGATTTGCAAAAAACTGCATTGACTCTTCCATATTTTCCAGGCTGGATTTAGGTCTGATTTGTTCCTGCCATATTTTATTGCAAGTTATTCAAGTCAGTGAAGAGTTGCTTAGTTTGCATTAGCAAAAACTTTGGCCCTGAATCTGCAACAATTTATTCCCATTTAGAAAAGCAAAGGTATTGTCTGCACACCACTGGGACATTCACAGAGAATACAAAGTCTCTTATCCAATGGCTGTTGCTCCTTGATTTGGGTATTTGCCTCGTGAAGTTCTGGGTGACATGGCACTCAAATGAAGATTATTCAGAAAGACACATTTTTCCTGACATGAGTAATAGGCTGGAAAAAGAGCTAATGGAGTGTTAGTAACCCAGAGACCAGTCATCACACTGCTATCTTCACAAAACTCATCTGTATAAAATGCTCATCTTTTTTACAGGTGTCATGAAATGTCAGTTTTCTCTTAAATAATATATATCAGAATTTACATATGTTAATTGTATGTTTATTATTATTATTTATGTACTTATTTATACATTATTTATCTCAGAATTTTTATGTACATATAAAGATATTGAGATTATATATATTTGTATGTCAATGCATATCTCTTATGCATAATATGTAAAGCTGAAGTATCAAAGCTTAAATTATCCAAGTAACATTTAATGGAGTTGATGGCAAGGAAAGGCAGAGAGAAAGCAGTGTATTAATTGCTTTGGATCTTCAGATTTATTATTTCTGAGGAAATTGCTGCAGACCAGAATAAAATTCATAACAGCAGAGGTGAATCATTCTATTTACTCTCTTTACAGTGAGAAGTTTTAAACAGTTTTTAAATGCATTTATTTTCTTTAGAATACTTTTTCAATTGCTAGGACGCCCTGACTTGAGTTTCAAATATCTTTCACTCACTCGTTAAACAGAAGAAGAAGGACAACAAATGTCAAAGTGAAAATGTGCAGAGGATGGGGAGATGATTCAGCCTCACTGATCACTATTTACCATGGCAATTTGCTTTATAAGTTGCAGATGTAAGTTTTAGCAAAGCAAGATCATCTCTGTTTTTCCTTTGTGCCTTAATGTCTCCATCAGTTAAAAAACTTTGCTAGGGCTGAATATGTAGCTTGTGGTAAGCCACACAAACACAAAGGCAGATTCTCACAGCTGGTGTGCACCAAATTCAGCCTAAGTGTGGCCACTCACTCCCCCCACCCCAGGGTCTTCTGCATTCAGCACTCCTGGAAACATCTGAGTTGCTGGAAGCATGGGGGACTTGGCAGATCTTCCTTCTCTGAGTCCCCTCTGAGACTGCAGATGTCTGCATGTGTTGTGTTGAGTTCCTTTGCACCCACGCAGGGCCACTGAGCTCTCTTCACATGAGTCACAGCCTCGGGAGCTGGCCTGAGGCACGGACACTGGTGGCTTGGCACTGTGACTCCAAACAAGTTCTTGGGAATTTAGTACCATGTCTCACTCCCAATGGTATCCAGAGCTTGTGAAAGTATGAGATGTGCTCTCAGGGATTGCTTGAGCCAGTAGAGCACAGGTGCCCCCAGAAAGCGCATGGGGTGGGGATGGATAGGGCTCCCTGCTTTTTGGGGAAGGATTGCCCTTGGCCCTTGTGCAGTGCTGAAATAGCAGAGCATCAATTTCTGAGACACATTCATCCAGTTATTGGTTAATAAAAGCTTAATATTGCAAAAAAGTGATCACAGAGCAATAAATGTAAGTCCCTTGTGAGGTCTTGATTAACAGGTGTGTGTCTGAGAGAGTGCATAAATTCTGACAGTGGACTAAAAAGTGATAGGAAACAGTAAAGGATTCACCACCTATTTTTTTCTCTTATTGTACCAAAGCATGTAGGTTCAGATTCCTGAAATTTATGCTGAAATTTATGAGTACCTCATCCTAGTGAAAAGGAGAACTGATTTTTGTCTGCTACTAGAGCATATCCCTTTCTCTAGATGAAGGATATAAACTCACTACCCAAAGGTGTACTTTGATCTGCACTTAGGTGCACTGTATTCTTCTGCTGTCTCCTGAAGTGCTCCTGATAATTGGGGTCTTTCTACACCTTTAGCCCCAGAATAACTGAATTATGGACACAAAATTACCTGGACCTACAGGAGAATGTGCTCCTATTGATTTTCTTTCCACTCAACAGATATGAAGCTCCATTAATCCTGGCAAACTTCTTAAACCATTTTCCCAGTCCAAGTAGCACACGCTTGATTGGCACTTCTGCAGAAAAAGAAAAGGGATCTGAATGTGAAATCCTCGTTTTTTTAGCAGCATCATTCACACATGGGAGCTGCCAGATGGCTGTGCTCTCCTAGGCCAGCCCATTGAGGGAGCAGGGAAAGCGGCACACGCCATTCTGGCGGCTGTGGGCTCCCGGCTGCGTGGGCCAAAGGAGGCAAATCCCACCTCCTCCCTGCTCCAGGAGGCAAATCCCACCTCCTTCCTGCTCCAGGACACACCATCAGCAGATGACTCCTGCCTCTGCATGTCAACCCTGCCTCTGGGCTGCAGGCAGTGAGTTTATCAGTGAGGTTTGGAGAGAGCTGCCACAGTGCATTGATGATACCAGTAGATGTGGGGGAGAAGGGATGTCAGAGCCTGGATTAGGAGCAGAGCAGCTGGAAGGAGAAGAGCAGGGGCTGGGGGTTCATCGGAGCAGCACAGGAGGGTGCCCCACTTGTTCAACAGCTGCAGGAATTCCAAGGAGCTATTTTCTCCCCTGTCAGAGCCCAGGAGCTCACCGTGCCTCCTGAAAGGCTGGGGTGTGCAGGCTTGGTGCAGTGCTGGCACTGAGAAGGGAAGCAGGGTTGTCTTACAGAGCCAGCTGAAGAAACAGGCAGGGGTTTTGAGCTGGTGACTGGGAGTTTTCAGGGTACTGCAGGGCAATTTTCAGGATCCAGTGTCTTGTTCCCTGCCTAACAGATCAAAGCCATCAGCATGAATTCAGACACCAACATTTATATTTCAATCTATAACAGAAATTAGGTCCTTTTATACCAATCCCTGCTGTCTGCAGGTGAAGGCACCAACTTCAGTCACAGTGGCAGTGCTGCTTCCATTTGCCTCAGCCCTCCCCAGTGCCCTTGCCTGCAATGGTTGCTATTTTTATCCTCTGTAAAAACAGTACAATCAACTCCCTCTGCTACCAAAGGAGCTCTGATGGATAATTTAATACCAAACACTGAGATGATAAGGGGTGCAGGGTGGCTTTATTACAGTCAGAGAGAAGCTGAACAGGCGAAGGTTGTGCTGCAAGTCTGAAATCTCCCAAAAATAGCAATGTGGAAAGCCCACGGGGGGGGGAAAGCTCTATGGAAGTGTCAAATGCTGAAAGAAACTGGTGGCTCAGGGGAAAAGAGAGGCTCCTTAGAATGGGGGCTGTTCACCCCTTAAACCCCAGCCTGCAGAACAGGCTGGCTTCTGGTGTGGTCAAACAAAACATGAGGTGGCTGTTCAGGCTGTCAATGAGTCAAACAAATCAGGCCATGCCTTTAATTACATCCACTACTGCTGGACCAAAAGAGGAGTAAACAACTCTACTTTCCCCACAGGAGGAAAGATACGATTTCTTTGAAGCTCTCTTGATGTCAGAGGTTATCTGTTTTACTTTTTTTTTCAACACTGGCTCTACTTGTTGTTCACCTCCCTGTATTGTTGGAGGAAAAGGACTCAGCAGGTCTTGTAGAGGAGTAGTGTTGCAGCAGACTGTATTTTCTCTAACAGATTTTGCTGACTGGAAGGTGCCCTCATGCTGAGCTGTACACACAGTTAACATGGCAAAACTCCTTCTGAGTAGGGTAGATCTGCTCTCTTGCAGATGTGCTGGTATAAATACATCTGTACTGGGATAGCTACTCATGTAGATAAATTAAATGACTCTTCTTGTCTAAAATAGATATACTCGTTATACCAGAACAATTTATGCACTAAGGCAATTAGTCATATAACTATATACAGTAGTTGAAATGGGATTTACCAGCTAGTGGGATGAATATTTATTCTTATCCATACAGAAGTAAGTACAGGTTTATTATTAATCTGTCCTGTGTAGCAGACACAGTATGGACCCATATGGCTAGCAGCATTAATCTTATAACAGTGAACTTCCTATATAGTTTGTTTCCAGGTTATATCAATTAAAAAAAAACAAACAACACATCACCTTGCAAAAATAATTATGGCAGGATAAAGAGTGCCAGTGCCCTGTCTGAACAGCTGTCTTGAAATAATTATGGCCAGAGGTGGGTTACAATCTTTCCTTCTGTCCAAACCCCTTCTGGCTTTGACATTTCCATCATACCAGTATGATAAAGTAAAAACCTTTCTCTTCTTTGGTGGCATTTCAATAAAATCCTCAGCTCATGTGAAGTCCACCTTCAGCTAACAGACTGGCTTCTTAGTGGGAAACTCTATTTAAACATCAGACAGGTCATCATGGCGCTGTGCGGAGAACGCCCATGCTGGGTCTCACTGTCCATCTTCCTGATGCACTGGGCACAGTTCCTTGCCCCTGGTCCTTTGCAGGGAGTTGGCACAAGGGGGACACCAGGGATTGCCCTCAGCATTGCTGGGTATCAGTCCTGGGGCCAGGGCAAACTCGTTTCTTTTCTCTTGGGTATGCTGAGGAGCAGAGACCAGTGAACATCAATACTGAGTTGGAGCATTCACATTCCACCCACTCCTACCATGTTAATCATACACTGATCTACCCAGCCATGGGGCTTACAAGATCTGGCCTTTGCTAGCATTTTGCTAGAGCCCAGCAACAAGACTTCTATTTTTTCTGGCAGGGCTCATTTCAAAGAGGCCTGGTCCCCAGAGAGGCAGCTGACATTCTCTTTCTTCATTTCATCCTGCCAGCTGTCTTCTCAGGTCTGTCTTTTAGACCTGTTTTTGTTCCTGGGCAGAAATATCTGTGCAGGTCAGCACTGAGCTTCCACTCAGTAGCAAGCTAAGGAATTTTTCAATGGCATAATGTTAGCCTGTTTTAATCCCTGCATAAATTCACTGTCCTGTAGCCTGGATACATTTAATTTAATTACAACATTGAGCCACATCAAGAAAACAAACGGAATTGGGAGGGTTAAAAAAAGTCCCAAGCCTTTTATTTTTCTTTTTTTCCCTGTCTCAGAGTGCAAAGGGACTGAAGGATGCAGAATACACCTTACACTGCACCATCTTGATGACTTTTCCAGGCCAGCAGAGCGGTTACTCAGTACCTGCTATTTCAGTTCCTAGCTCAGCCACAGATGTCACTACAAAGATAAATTTTCTACCTTTTGCTGGGAGTTGCTGACGTAAGGAATAAGGTGCCCAGTTGCAGAATCCAACGTTGTGTCTCCCAAACCAACATAGAATGATGCAATGGTTCTCTGACTGCTTGGCAGTTCACCAACAGAATTTCCAAGTACGAATGTCAACCAAAAAAGCCTTCTTCCTGGCTAAAAAAACCCTCTCTCAAAGCCATCTCTATCTCTGCTTCCCCAAGGTCCCAATTACAACCATGTAAGAAACTCTCCTCTCCCTTTCCTTTGCTTGCAGCCATGTCTTTATGGTGTGGGTGGAATTGCTCTTTGTAGGTAGCAGTGCCCCGGGGCTTCGTTCTGTGAATCTCACTACAGCAGCCACCTCTTCTTATCTGCCAATCAAGGTATTCTCCCACTAGTCATTTTATAATCTGCCATGTAATACTTGACAATCTACTGTAGGGTAGACTTTTGACAGATATTTTACGGTTTATTCAGAGTAAATGCACACTAAGCTCATTTAATCTAAAATCCATGCAGTTTCCAAAATTTCCTGTGCTCTCTGTATCCTCTTTATAAAAATACGAGATTTTCCCCCTGCAGCTTGGATTCTAACAGGACTTTATATCATTCCTCTAAGTTTTCTCTTCCTTCTTTAAATGAAAGTTGCTACCAGCTTCTCCTGAAGACAAGGGCAAAGCTGTGATGGACTTCAGCAGGTGAAAGGCTGGGTTTCTTGCTACCATGCTCATCTACCAGAAATGAGACCAGCATCACCTTCATAGGATGTGAGGGCACCTTTGAAACACATTATCCACCGTAAAAAGCAGGCTGTGCAGCAGCACAGCTGCAGGCAGACCCCTCACTCAACAGCAGATTGAGTTACCAGAAATAAGACTTTTGAGTTACCACACTTATCCTGAGCTTTACACATTAGTCCTGGCAAATGTTGAGAAAAGAATCATAGAGTGAAAATCATGTTGTTCCAAATGAACGTGCTCTGTGCCAGCAAGTGAGAAGTTTGGTGGCTGTGAATATAATGTCATTGAGGGGCATTCTTATGTCCTGACTGCTTGGGAGAGTTGTGGTGACAGCAGCATTTCGTTGGGCACAGCTCCTGCAGTGTGGCTCCCTGTGAGCAGCCTGAACATTCCCGGGGTGTCTCTCCCACTGCTGTGCAGGGCTGTAATCCTCCTGAGCACCATATCTGAGGGTTCAGCTTGGTGCCAGCACCTTGCTGCCACTAGGGCGAGTGATGCTCTAGAGGTGAGTATTTTCTCCATCCCTGCTGAGCAATAAAATCAAGCCCTTCATGTGCATGTGGGCTTGCCCCAGGGTTTCTGCAACTGGGCTCAACTGGTCCCATCTGTCACCACCGGCTGTGGTAGATATGCAGTGTGCCTTGCTGCAGGGTAAGTCCTGGTGTCAAGAGCCTGGGCTGCAGCTGCTGCACCCTCAGATGCCCCCAGATCTCAGGTATCAGTTGGGGATTTTGTGGAGGTAAAGGGATACATTGATCGAATTCCTTGCCCCTCACTCCTCCTTTTGTTTTCACAGAATATGCTGAATTGGAAGGGACTGTTCAGGATTATTGAGTCCAGCTCCTGACACTGAGCAGGACACCCCAAGAATCTCACTATGTGCCTGAGAGCATTGTCCAAACGCTTCTTGAACTCTGTCAGGGATGATGCTGTGACCGCTTCCCTGGGGAGTTTATTCCAGTGCTCAACCACACTTTGCATGAACAACCTTTTCCTGATACCCAAGAGGAACCCACCCAACTCAGCCTCATGCTCTTTCTTCTGGTCCTGTCACTGAAGAGATGGATACCTGACCCTTTGCTGCCCTTGTGAGGATGCTGAAGGCCACAATGAGCTTTCACCTCTTCTCCAAGCTGAACAGACCAAGTGACCTCAGGTACTTCTCATAAAGATTCCCCTCCAGACCCTTCACCATCCTCATTGCCTCCTTTGGAAGCTCTGTAAGAGCTTTATGTCTTTCTTATATTTTGGCACCCAAAACTTCCCCCAGCACTGGAGGTGAGGCCACCCCAGAGCAGAGCAGGACAATCCCCTTCCTTGCCCGGCTGGTGATGCTGTGCCTGATGCCCTCCAGGATAGCATTATCCCTTCTGGCTGCCAGGGCACTGCTGGCTCATGTTCAGCTTGCCATTGACCAGGATCCCTTTCCATGGCACTGCTCTCCAGCCTCTCATGCCCCAGTCCATACACACAGCCAGGGCTGCTCTGTCTCAGGTGCAGAATCCAGAACTTGCCCTTGTTAAACTTTATGCAGTTGGTGATTTCCCATCTCTAACTTGTCGAGGTCTCTCTGCAGGGCCCCTCTGCCTCGAGGGAGTCAATAGCTCCTCCCAATTGTTGGCAGTCTTACTTAGTATTCCTTCCAGTCCTACATCCAAGTCGTTAATGAACATTTTGAGTAATTTTGTTGGAATTGCTTCTTCCTCACGTTCTGAGGAAGTCTCTGCTCTGTGGTAGACCCTCAGGACATTGGGCAGACACATAGGCAGCGAATGACCCAGAATTTTGTGAGGCCACCATGATTTTGGAGATTTTTCCTACCAGGAGGTTTTGTGAGGAGTGAAATGTGTGGGAATGGTGAGCCCACAGCAGGGGGCAGTGCTCTATGGAGAATCCATCCACCGTCCTTCAGCCATTTTGAGCATGGAAACTGTGACATTAACATTAACCTAGCAGCCTGGAGCTTCTTTAACATCCCTCTTCCTCCCTGTCCAGGAAGAATGATTGCAATCGAGAGAGGCTTGTACACAACTCTCTCTGTGCAGCTTAGACTTTTTTCCTATTTCAGACACACACTTGGTTTTGAGGTTGAAGAAAATTATCAGATGTTTCAGTGTTTAAATCCATGTGTGTATTTTCCCAGATGTATCTGATGTCTCTTTGGGCCATTCCTAGAAAGAAAACTCAACAGGCCAAGGCACCTCCAGAGCACCCTGAGAAATGAGCCCTGGGCAGCCAGCGTGTCTTTATCAGCCATCATTCAGGAATCACATGCTGCCCCAGGAGGGGCCATTTTAATTAAACTTGAGACTGCTGCCAGCCTTTCCACCCGACTCCAGCGTCAGCCCTTTTCCTATGTTTACTGCAGGCACATCCTGCCTGGAACTCTATCCAAACACAACAGCATCTTGCAAATAAACACTCAGCAGTGGAGTCCAAGCCTTTTCTCCTCCCTGTTTGCCCTGTCCTGTGCTCGTGCTGGGAGGCAGTGGCTGTGCTGTGGAATGACAGACCACTGTTCAGGAGGGAACAGGGGCACGTGGCCCTGGTGAGCTGAGCTGCAGCTCACTCCTGCAATTTAAATCAACTCAAAGCCTTGCTGAAGGTCTGCTGCTGCAATATAGGGTAGAAAGTGGTTGTTTTCTCACTGTTTTGGAGCATGTTGCCACTGGGGAGCTCCGCTGGAGGTAGTAGGGAGCTCTCTGTTCTCTTCTCCATCTCTTTTTGCTATTCTCCAGCATGCATAGGTCTCAAGGGCATACCATGTGCGAACCTTCACAGTGCTTCCTGAAAGATTTTTCCTATCTAATCTGTATCTATGTACTTGTCTGGACTTGTAATAAGTGCAAGAGAGTGAGACTGCTATTGCTGGTGCTGCCCTTCCCACCCAGGACACAGGGATCTCTGCTTGCTCTCCTGCTGCTGACATTTCCTTGGAAACCACAGAACTGGCATTCAGGGTAGAAGGGGTTTGGAAAGGATTGCAGCTCCTTGAAGATTCATTTCACATCATAGGCTTTGTCCTTTACATCCCCAGAGGTCCCACAGGTCTCTGAAGCCACCAGAAGAGGCATGGTGGAGCTGCCCAAGCTTTCAAGGGCCTCACAATGTTGGCCCTGTGCTTTGCCTTTTGTTTTTGTGATCTCTGCTCCCTGGCTTATCCTGTGATCCCTTTCTCCTCCCCTCTCTGACGTGCCTCTCTGGCTTTCCCAAGCCCTGTGCCAAGACACTAATTACGTCCCTTGTGCTCCTGTGTTTCCATTAATGGCTGAGGACTTGGACCCATTCCTCCTTCCTTCCGTCCTCCCACCATACCTGTCCCTGACCCAGAGATGGTCCTGTCCCAGGCAAAGAGCCAGTCCTGAGGGTGCCACAGGGGATTGGGAAAAGACTCCAAAATCCAAGAGAGCAGAGAGGAGCCAGCCTGCACACTGCCCAAACACAAATGTGAAGGGTGGGACTTGTCACCCCAAGGTTACACAGGCTCAAGAAGCAATTAGACAAACTCACTGAAGGCAAACATGCCCAGGGCTACTAAACACACAGACATGACCCCTAAATGAGGATGTTCCTGAGCTGTGGGTTGCAGGGCCAGGTGAGTGTTCTGGGGAAGGAGCCCATATTTTTGCTCTGTTTGTAGTTCTTCTTAGTGTTGCACCAGCAAGTGCTTGGCAAAGTCAGAAAAATCATATGAGACCATAAATTCTCTTCCACAGGAATCTCTCTCAAAATAGCCCCTGCCATATTCCCACTTGCTTGCTTCCAGGTTTTCAAAATACAGGAGCTAATCATCCATGACAGGGAGCAGGGAACGGGCTTCACCTTGTGAATGGTGTACCAAGGTGGCAGTGGTTTATCTGGCAAAAGAGATCTCACATGGATAGCTGCTTCTCAGTCCCTCTGATGTCCAGAGATGCAGAGTGCACCATTTTAGCACCAGGAATCTTCCTGGTTCACTGGCTGTATCCAAAAAGAAGTTTCTGATATCCAAAAAGAAGGCTTTTCAGTGATGTGCTGAAAGCCACACAGGACTCGATGGGAAGCTCCCCAGTCAATCTCAGACCTCAGCATTGCTGCTCAGCCTGTTACTGTTCATCCAGGAGCTGCTGCTGCCCATCTTGCCTGCACCCACCCTGTCCCCTCTGGGGGCTGGGTTCCTGCCCCATATTCATTATCACTACTGGGCCCCAGCCTTGGGGTGCTGTGGGGTTCCTGTGCCTCCCCTTGACTGTGCACCCTCAGAGGGGCAGATCTGAGTCCCAAATTGTGTCTATATAGAGGAGGGGGCAGCCCTGGGAGAGCTGCCACTGCATCACACCAGTCCCCCAAGACAAGCTGCACCAGATCTGCTTAAAGTGACAGTCACCCAAAGGCTGTGCAGCATCGCTCCCAGAAAAGGCTAGGGAAGCTGTTGTGCAAAGCTGACCTAATTTACAGCTTTTGGTGCTATTCTAGTGGTTTGGGATGTAGTGAAAAGGAACCTGGCATCTATCCTCATTTAATACCCATCTCAGCCTGACTTTGAAATGTCCTACTGAAAGTGCAGCCAAGGGAAACTGTCTTTTTTTTTTTTAACAGACCAACAGCTAAGAGGGGAGTAAAAAGCAGGGAAGAGGGAGTGAGAAAGAAAGCAACAAACAGCAACCAAGGATTTGGGGACTGCAAATAGCTTCATGAATAATATTATCCCCTGGAAATCAAGTGGCTGGAAACACTTGCCTGACCCAATATGCAAATCTCTCCTGGGAAGGGATGGGGCAGACGGGATTTCTTGTACCCAGCACTGGGCTGTTACAGGGGGAACTCAATCTCCAAGGGCTGGGCACAGCCAGAGGGCTTCACCATGTGTGCCACCTTTGGGGATGCCACTAGGAATGAGGTCAGGTAATTTTGGTGAAAATTGGAGGGATGTTTTGAGGAGAAAGGGGATATGTGGGGTAGGTGAAGGTCAGCACTTGCCCAGGGGAGCTCAGAGCACCTTGTGGTGGGAGCCCCTCTGCACCCACAGATAAATGTGGATGGGGCTTCAGGGACAGACAGAGATCCCTTGCAACCCCTCTGGGGAATGTGGACCTTTTCTGAGAAGGGCAAGGAGCCCCCAGCCCCGTGGCATGGCTGTCGCTGGCGCCGTGCCACCAGCACCTGTCTTGCAGCACATGAAGGGCGGATGCTCCACTCTCTGCCCTGCCAAGGCAGCTCCAACCGGCCCAGTTGGGAACAGGCTGCAGCAAACACACCTCTATTTACAAAGTATTCATGGATAAAGGCCCTGAGAGCGCACCAAGGGAGGAAACAGATCTTGAGGAAGGCAAAGGGCATTTGCTCACAAAGCCCTTGGGCACAAGGGCACAGCCATTGTCAGCCTGTGGCATGGAGGGGCCTTTGCTGCTGTGTCCCTGTTGCAGAGGAAGGGCTGTCCCTCCTGCTGGCCTCCATGGTGCTTCCTGAGGGATGTGGCTGCTGGGTCCAGGTCCCTCTGTTCCCAGGAGCCCAGAACAAGACCAAGAACAAGGGCTGTGTTTTTTACTTGGAAGTTTCTCTGGATATTTTCACATGTGATAGAATTGGCTCTCCAGGGCAGAGAGGTCCAAAATCAGAGTGACTTTTGTGAGTAGAGGTTATTAGGTTCCAATGACACATAATGTATCACTAGACATTTCCTCATCCCCAGTGCACACATGTGTACAGCATTCCCAGTGTTTCCCAGTGGCTGGCAGCTCTCAGTGGCACACAGGGACTGGCATGCTGGCCTGGCACGGTTGGTAGAAACCGCAATAAATGTGTCCTGGCAGAGGTGTTTGCACAAAACTGGCATTTTGTCCTCAGAGTCCAGACACATGTGGTCATACTGTATGCTATCAACACTCTGGCTGTGCCATTTCAGATCCCTTCCAGGGGTTGGTCTGCTCCCAATGGCTCATCTCGCTCTGAAGACTTTTCTTTAATTTCTAACAGGAAGATTCTTCTGTTTTTCTCATAACTCTGTTTTGACTTCCCACCCTTTCCCCTCCTTGGATAACCTTGTAGCTGTTTTAAAATGGAATATTAAACATTAATATTGCCTCTCTTTATGGCATGGAGCTCAGGGATCACAGCAGTTGTTTTCATGTGACACATCATTACATATTCTGCACTTCTTATGTTTATTTGGGGAGTTGTCCCCATGGATGTTACAGTGGCTCAATCCAGCTGCCTCTGGAGCAAATAACTCAGACCATCACTTTAGCATCAACACCCCTTTAAAGTATTTGGCACTGGAGAGTTAAGAGAGCTTCCAGAACCATGATACATCTTGTCAGTCTCACATGAGAGGCCAGGACATTGAACTCGAACACAAGTTGCCAGGACATGAATTAAAATTAATTTGTGCAGCACATTGGTGCCTGCAGTGCACCTGATAAAGCTGGAGCTATCAGCAATTTGCTGGGGTGCAGCTTGCTGACCTCTCTCCAGATGGACCCACAGCAGGCTCATTCTTCCTTCAGTACAAGGAGGAATTGCAAAACTTTTAACACTGAGATCTGATTGCTGCACACTGGTTCACCCTTTCCTCTGCCCAGGCAATTTGCACAGATTCTGAAGGATGAATCTTGCAATGGCCCCCTTGGATATCGAGGTACTGATGGGACTGACCCGAATAGTTGTGCTGCCTGGCACACAGCTGCAGTGGGTGGGTTCCATGCTCTTCCCAGAGCCTCTGTGCTTTGGTCTGCAAATTCACATGTGGCAGAAGCCAGCCCTTAAGCTACACAGAGCTGTACTTCAGCTCCTTTCTCAGCCTGCTCTGTAGCATTGTTCTTCATTTGTCTAGGATGGACTTTTTAATTTTAATCACTGGTCACGTAGCACAGCCTGAAGGCACTGTTGTGTAGGGTTAAATGGAAAAGGTTCTCCATAATTACAGTGAAATTGCTCATATGAGGGTCAGTTTTAACACAAGCTTTAATTTTAACCACAATTGCTTTGAAGACTGACAGACACAAAAGGGATCCAAGCCTGTTAGGGTTCAAATATGGATTCTGCTCTGTGGTAGGACAAACAAATGGCAGAGCTCGATGTCTCCAGGTGTAATGAAGTTTGATTTACTGATACCACAGCTGAAAATCTGACTCTGGGCTTTGCAGCACAGGTGTTGCTGACCCTGGGAATGCTTGCCTGCGTGTAGCTGTGTGGAATGGGTCTGGGTGAGGCTTTCAGCATAGTCCGAGTGTGGTTTGCAGCATTGCACAAGGTTTGCAGCACAGGCTACAAGGCCAGGAGCAACTGACCTGATGTATGCTCCCTTCTCAGCCAGTTTTATAGTGTTGTTCTCCATTTGTCTAGGATGGACTTTAATTTAATCACTGGTGTATGCTTCCACATGTCTCTTCTGAATACAGGGGAGATTTATAATTCCATCAAAATAAATACCTCAGGATAAAAGTCTCCAAACCCAAGCACACTTCTAGGGATGTATGGGATAGCTGTTTTCTTCCACCATCTTCTCCCCTTGCTGCTTCCACTTTTCATCTCATGCCAGCAGAGTGAGGAGGTTTAAGGAGATGGACAATCTGAAAAACTAATCCCACAAGGAAAAGGAGGATATCTGGTTCCTCTACATACTTGGGAAAGCCCAGTGCTTCATTGTAGGAGATGGGGGTGGAACCACCATTTTCAGTTCTGCAGTCAGCTTAGCTGTATTGTCCTGCTGCTTTCCTTTAATTTTCATTATTTTCCCCCTGCTCTTCCAGGGACATTCCTGTCATTTTGTATGTGCCACCAAAATATACAGAGGCGGTTTCCAGAAGGCAAAAGACAGGTAGCATCAAATGACTTCAGAAAACAGATTAGGATTTTTAGAGCATGTGCTGTGATAGGAATCTTCTTCACCTGCTGTTGGGAAGAAGATACTTCAGCAGCTGTGGTTATAAATAGCACTTATCAGGCAGTGAAAGAGAAACAAAGGCTTGGGTGATTACAAGAAGAAATGTCTAAGGGAAGATGATTTTTCAAAAGAGCAATTAAATTGGCACCTATGCAGCTGGTGAAGGTAGGAGGTGTTTGGCAGCATGGTACAGAACAGCCAGGTCTAAGAAAGGTCTTTCAATAAAGGTCAGATAAGAGCAGGGGCCGGGATCTTGTGCATATATTGGACAAAAAAAATCAGAAGCAAAGAAAGGTGATTGCGATTTTAATAACTAGAGTGGGATTTCTCTGACTGAGGAACAAGAGCCTGAACTTCTTCCAGCTAAGGGCTATTTTTTCACAAACAGCATTTTTCTTGTACCTTCACCTTCCAAAGATGGGCAGCAGATAATAGAAAAGCGTAATTTCTCTGATGATTGTACTTAGTCTTGATTTCTTAATTGAAAAGAAAGATCTTTGCAGTGACTCGAATGCCACCAGGCCTCTGCAGTGTGCAAAGATCCTTGGCATCAGCAGGCTTGTGCTCAGGATGAGGAACATGGCAGGGGGCAGGTGCAGTGGTGATAGAGAGGTGTGCTGCTGCATCCTTTCAACTGAGGGGTCTTGAGTGGGCCAAAAAGAGAGTTCACATGAACAGGCAGAGGGCAGTGAAACCAGTGGAGCTACACCCATGAAATCAATTAAGGTTATTAATTAGCTCAGGTTGTTAATTCAGCATAAACCACATGACTAATCATTTGTTTGACTGTGTTCATATTGACTGTGATTACCTCAGTTCTACCCAGCCTATCAGTTTTGCCCCTGTTGAAAAAGGGGACAGGAAATATTTTACTAGAAAAAGGAAAACCTGGCAACACAGCTCACAGGCAGCTGCAGCTCATTTTATCATATGTGGGACTACATTTGGGTCACACAGTGCTCAGATAAGTGAAGTGTGTTGCTTGAAATGTCAGCAAGGTCGCCCAAGGTGCTGGATGTGACTGGAAGGAGAACTAATAGTGCAAGGCCAGGCTGTTACCTCTGCTGTTCCTGCTGCCTGGAGCGATGGATCTCTGTATTTTGGCTGTGCCAGTGATTTGTTGCAGTGCACATTCTGCTCTTCAGAGAACAAAATGGTAACGTAGTTGCATAGATTACTTATCTGCTAATAAACCTCTCACAATGAGAACTGGGGGAGTGAGCGAGCAAATGCAAATACCTCAGCCTGCATCAATCTCTGGGGAAAAAAATACTTTCAGGGCCAACACAGTAGCAGGATTTGTTGGTCACTTAGCTCTGCCCTAGAACAGTTTACTCTCAGCGTTTTTTGGTTTTAGTGACAATGAAGGACAAATTGCACTGCATCATTTGAGAAAGAATTACTCAACTGGGCTACAATGTGCTTTGCACTAACTCTTTGGAGGCTGATGCTTAGTGGCCAAGACTCTGGTGCATTTTGAAGTCCCACAGTATGAGTAACATGAGGGAATTAAAAGTTTCCCTGAGATGCACTGTGAAGGTTTAAGTCCTTAACAAAACTTTGCCCCTCCTCTCTGGCCATGCTACATTTAAAGTAACAAGGCCAAGACAAAAGCAGCAAATAACAATTGCTTTTCTCAATTCTTAAAAAGTGGATTTTTCAGAAGTGATGCTGGTACCTGGCTCTGGTCCTTCCTTCCCTCTTTGAAAAGCCAATCCAAATAATCCTGTTGCCCCTAGACAAAGGGCCCTGCCTGTTTTCTGTTGCCCATAGAGATGGACTTTTCTTGAGTAGGGGATGATTCCATCTGCAATGCCAAGCCCTCAGCCTCAGCTCCCTGTGACTGATCTGATGTATATTGTGGAAAACAATGGGGACCTCAGGGTTAAACAAGTTAGGATTTTTTTTTTTTTTTCCAGTAAGGCAATCAATTCCATGGCTGCAGTGCCTAGGAGAAGCTCTGCCTCTTTCCATTCTGAGTGCTCAGGCAGCACTCAGGCCTGCCAGGCATTTTTTCCCTTTCTGAACTAGACACTACTCTGCGGAAGAAAACTGAAAGAGCAGAAGGAAACTCCGCATTTCTTGGTATAAAATTCCATGGTAAAAGTTCTTACTGGTCTCACTGCATCTTGGGGTCTATGAACTGGGCTTTTAAAGCCTCAGTTCTCCTTGCAGGAAGTTGGACCCTCAGTGGTGTAAAGGCTTCAAGCCAGAGATCTGGGTCACCCACTGTTGCCCTCTTCCAACAGCCAGAGGCAGCTGATGTTGGAGACCTCCTCGTTTCCTTCTTTGGTTCCTGACTCCCAGGCCTCTGGAGAGGGGTCAAATGTTCCTATAATTAGTGACATTTTTATGTGTGTTTGATTTTGATCAGTGTTGGTGCTTTTGGAGTACCTAACAGCTTCCACAAGCCCAATCTGTAGCCATGGTGCATGTTGGTACCAGGCTGGTCCCAGTAGACACAAATCAGCTGACAAAGGTAACAGTCCACCTCCATCCCAGCTAATTGTTCTGCACAGTAGCTGTGAGATACAAATCTCTCTGTGGGGAGAAAACCTCTTCTCTTCTTCTCTTTCTTTTTCTTATTTTTTCTTCTCCTTCTCTTTCTTCTCCTTCTTTTTTGTATGTTCCTTGGGAGAGCATTGGGATCCAATGGGATGTGTTGATGCCTTGAGTCCCCTGAAACCTGACCTGTTCAGGCCTCATACAAGAAGGGTGCTTACCTACAGCACCAGTAGAATTTCCTGCTTACTAGATACCATTATGGATCATGCCCAGGATTCTTTAAAGCCTTTGATTGCTCTTCTCACTGCTCATCAGTGATGTCAGGAAAGATTTTCTAAAGCTTCCAGCTTCTCCCACGCACACATGCCCACATACCTGCCCTGAAGTTGTGGGGCCAGTCAACACCCACCACTACTGAGAATAAGGACCCTCAGACAGACCACATCAGGACTGTGCATCCCATGGTTCACCCTAACACCTGTTCTGAGCACAAGTGGAAATCTGGAAGGCAAAAAAGGAAAGTATATCAAGGAAAATCAGAAATACCAGGGAAGCCTCAGGGGCTTTATCGAGGAGTTCAGTTCCAATTTAGTGTAAAATTCACAGGGCTGGATCACAGTAGCACCATAGTGACGGACTGTGATTTTCCTGGGTCTGTTCATCTGCCACCTCCTCTGGGCACAACCGAATGAGAGGAGCTAATGAGGTCCAGACTGATCCAAGTTGGAAGGAACACACAGTCTGCTTCTCAGAAGGATTAAGAATTAAAGAGCCACTGTCAGGTCCCATAAGTGTAAGCACGAGGTACAAAACCCAGCAGCCCTGAGCTGCTGAAGCCGAAAAAGCTCATTGCATTCTTCACGGCAGGACGCAAAGGGCATCAGTCCAACAGCGTCTGCAGAACAAGACCTGGCACTGTGTCAGCAGGAGGGGCTCTGCCAGGCAGGTTCTTGCAGCAGGTTGGAAATGCAGTGATTGCCAGAGGTGGATTAGCACCTATTTACCCAGGGGACTTTAGCCTGGATATACCAGTGCCACTCTCTTCTCTGAACATACACCTTCGTTGTACTGACCTGGTTCAAAGTGCGTCTTGGAACAGCTCATCCCAAGTGCCCAGGCAGTAGCATGTCCCCCAGTAGGTAGCAGAGGAGCAGAGCTGTTTTTGGAGAAGTTGTCCCAGCTGTGGTCCACGTGTGTCCTGAGTCACCCTGCTCTGAACCTGGAAATCTGAGTCACAGCCCCACTTCCCTGCTGGGCCACGGTCTCACTTCCCTGCTGGGCCAGGAGGGTTTGAATCAGATCACAGCAGCGTGAATCAGGACTGGAATGAACCCTTCTCCTGAGTGTCAGGAGGCTCTGAATCAGGTTGTGAATGAGTCCTTTCCTTCCAGACATGGAGAACCTGAGTCAGGGTCTAGGCTGATGCTCCTGTTCCAGAGGAGAAGGCATTTACAGAGCATGGTGGGGAGGGTCCCTGTCTGGCAGAATGAGAAGAGAAACCGTTGCATGGTTTGATTAAAAACTGCCTGAATGCTCTCATTCTCTACTGATTTGCTGCAATATCACATGCCCTCTGAAGTGGAGACAAGAGAGAGGAATACAAAGAGGAATATTCTGGACCAGTAATGATGATTGTGTTGGAGAAAGGGTACTAAATAGGATGCTTGCAATCTCCTCACAGGGATGTCCTGATTCCAGAGAGAATATCTAGTGGATAGCTAGTAATCTTCAGCCCACTACAGAGCCTCTTGCTTCACTGCCTCTGTGTATAATGTAGCCAAGCACAGTTTGTGCAGATTTTTACTTAGGTTTTGAGGAGGATTCTTGCCTAAATGGGGTAGATCCTGTGTAGAGAATGGTCACCTACCAGAGAAACTTGGAAAAAGACCAATCCAGATGAGTAACAGTGCAGGAAAGGAGGGACCATCTCCTGTAGAATGACCATTGACATTAACCAAAGTCACCCAAGGGCAAAGTGTTGCCAGCACAGCTTCAGGCTCAACATTTCATACTGCTTTTGAAGCTTTGTTTTGCTGACACAGGCGTTCTCCCTCCCTGTCAGGGAATAAGGGATGCTTTCTTCAGCTTTACACATTTTTGCACACATTCACTTTTCATGCTTTGATTCATTGACTTGTTAGTGATGGGAGTAATTAGAGTAGGCTGTACGTGCTCTTCTGCACTCCTTGTCTTCCTTATTATTGCCCTTGACACTAATAGTGCTCTTGGGCTGGGATGGGGATGATTCATGTGACACATTTCATCATCTGAGAAAGGAGTTTACAAGGTGTTTTTCTTTCTAAGCAGTCCTGTGGTAGCATCTCTCAAACTTTGGTTGTACTTAAGAGCTGCTGCAGTGGAGTATTGCTGTCACATATTGTATATGTGACCCATCCAAGGAGATGGTTTCTTACAAGAGAAGATGGAGGCAGAAGGAAATATTTGTTAAAAGTGTGGGCCAGGTCCATTTGTGCATGCAGGTCTCTGGTTTCAGATAATGCATGGGACAGGACAACATGGACAGCCAGTCACTGCTGACAGCTGGTATTGGCAGACATGCGTGGATCAGCCAGGATTGCCTGAATATTTTGTCTCCATCTTGGCAGCTGCAAATGTGACAGCTGGGTGCCTGCTCCCCACTTCCAGTGTCAAGGCAGAAGATGTTGGATCACATTTGGAGAAGGAGGATAGAGAATGGTGCTTCTTTAGTAGAAGACATGTTATGGTTGGAGACAAGACTGACTAATATCTGGCAGGGATGAAAGGATATTTTGAGCTGTGTAACCTTCTGTTTCCTTTACTCTTTTCCTACAATATTCTCCCCTTCTATTACTTGCAGCTACTTTATGTTATCTAAGCTTCTGATCTGCTTTAGCACTCCTGGGAATCACTCTGCTGACTTGGAAGAGACTTTTCATCTGGGGTTTTTAGGAGAATTGGCATGCTATGTTTGGGTCAACAGGGATGATCAAGCATAAGCATTGAATTAAAAATAAAATAATACTGAAGTGGCATCTGCCCCTAGAGGGGTTTTCCAGCTCCCATCACTAAGCACAGAAACAAGTTTGATCTTGCAGTTAAGTCTGTACACTCAGGGACAAAAGTGGCTGTGCCACAGCTTTTTTATGTCCCAGAGCATGCAGCTCCTCCAGCCCTGAGGAGTTGGTCTGGCACTTTAAAAGCCCCAGAAGGGGTAGCTTATGTCCCTGTTGCTCACCTAATGCCAGGTTTATGCCTTATGATGTTCATCACAGTGGCATTAAATGGCATGGAAATATATGCTCAGGAGCTGAGGGCAGACTGGAGCGTGGTGATCCAGACACTGACTGATGGGAGCTTCAGCAGTGAGTGAAGGCACCCAGGGACCGAGCCATCTGAAAGGGTTCCATCATGGCAGAATAAAATTAAACTGATTTCTAGCACTTTTTTCACCCCCCAACCCTTTTCCAAGCAGTTACTGGTTGTGCCAGCAGTGGAATTAACAGCTCTTATTTAGGTTGCCCTTTAAAAACCCACTTGGTACATCTACTTAATTGCCAAGTTACAGCAGGAGGCAACTTCACAGTTTGGACCACGACTTTGAATTTAACTGCAGTAGCCAACATTCAGGATGGATTTTTGCTTTTGTTTTGTTGTAGCCTTGGGGTATTGCCCAAGTGCAAAATGCTAGTAAGAATAATAATAATCCTTCTAGTTTCCAAAGGGATGGCTGACAGGAGCAAAACAACATTAGTTTGCATCCAAGGAATCCTGACACAGCAGGCTGGGAGGGCAGGAGAAAGGGGATGTTGCTTGCATCTGAGCAATGTTTGCAGCTCTGACAATAGCTATGGGTCTGGAGGCTTTGGGGTGCTGATCAAGGCCAGAAAGAAATTCCTGGCTCCTGCTGATGGGCTGCACAGCAGGCAACAGGTGGGAAGGATGGAGCAACTTAGCATCAGCTGTCATGATGGAGAGGAGACCAGCTCCTCTCCTCTTCTGAAGGGGCAGCAGCTCCAACCTGCAGGTCCAAGGGCTACCAGCTGTGGCTGTGGTCACCTTGGATTTGGTTCACTTTGATGTCTTGGCTTGCAGAGCACCATGCTGATGGGCTGCTGCCATGCCATGGGCCTTCCCTGGAGTGTGGCCTGCCTGTGGGATGCTGTGGGGCTGGGATGTGCCAGCCAGTGCCAGACCCTCCCAGGTGCTGGGAATGGAGACAGGCTGCAGGCACCCAGCCCTCCCCAGGGAGAGGTGTCCTGGAGGTGTGAGTCCAGCCGGGAGAGGAGACAGCTCAGCCACGGGAGCAGTGGCTGCTCCTGCCTGTGGTTTGCTCTCTCTCCTCTCACAACCCCTTTGCTTTGGGAGGCAGAGCGTGTCTGCTAATGGCAAGCTGACAAGTGAATCAGTGCATATGTGCAATCAGCAGTGCCGGGGGAAGGAAACAGGGATTTATCCTCCCCCCGTTGCTTTAGACAATGCTTCCGCTTGCAGCCTGGGCTCTGGTTAGGGACATTTATTGATTGCTTCTCTGGTTTACTACTGGCTGCCCAGGGAGCAAATAACAACATTTCAAATGAACAGGCTGAAATATGGCAAGGCGGGAGCTGACAGGCAGTGATTAAGCAGCTCTCTGATCTGGAGGAGGGTGAGAAACAAATGACAGTATATATAGATGTATGACGGCTAATATAGCAGGGGAGAGAATTAACTCATTGCAGGAAGGTGGAAGATCTTTCTGCTACTCTTGTTCTTGTCTGATGATTAAGCTGCTAAACTAGAGGTTGCCAGAGGGAGAAATTATCCCAAATACGTTTTTTAAAAGGCTGCTGCCAGAGCACTGTGTATCTGTGTTCCCACAGCACCCACAGAAATGAGGAGCTGCTTCAAAGGCTGCTGAAGTCAATGGGAGGATTTCCAGTGACGTCTGTGGATGCAGGTCTGACCTCCAAATTCTGAGAATGGTTTCATTGAGAAAAACAATTAATACATGGCACCCTTGAAAACTGGTTCCCAAATTATTGTCATGAGAAGAAAGAAAGCATTTCTGGTGGCCTATCGGGTGCCACATTAGCAAGCACCCTAGATCACAGACATGCAATTTGTATTACACATCTTTATAATATTTTTCTAATCTCAGGAGTCTAAGGGAGTAAAATCATATTTTCCCCTCTCCCCACTTCTGAACTGGTACATACAGCCTATATTGGAGAGTCCATTGAGTGGTGGTCTGCAAACCATTTTGCTCAATGGGTCATTCGTGTTTAATGGTTCAGTCCTTATGGTTAGAACAAATAACTTTTTAGGTGGAAGGAGTCCAGCTGCTGTTCTGCACAGTACCATGTGCTACCACTGTGTCACCTCGAGCCCAGGTTCCCTAATCACATATGTCTGGTGCTGCAAGTGCATTATCTGCTGATAAGAAATATTTGCATAAGGCAGACTGATTTTTTTTTTTAATATATCTATAACTTATATAAGAGGAAATAAGTTCCTGGAAAATATTGGCAGAGAACTGGAGAGATAGCACAGTTCCTCTGACATCCGCCATCAGCCTTTAATCTCCCTCTATCACCATTTTTGTATTGCCATTTGCAATGGGGCTGAAAGTCATTTCAAAGGGCTCAGGTGGTAAAAGAGCTGACTACAAGCTCCAAATCCATGGCTGAAGGTTACAGGCTGAGGTGTGGCCAGCAGGGGCAGGTCTGACAAATGAGTTGAAAGTCAGGTGCTCACTGTGCCAATGCTTTGCTAGACATGAACTTAAAAGCTCTTGAAGGTCGCCAGGTGAGTTTCACAGTAGGCTGATGGGAAAAGACTGTCTGCAAATCAGGTTTTCACCAAATGCAATGTTACTGTAGAATCAAAGTCCTCTTTGTTTAACAAGGACAACAGTTTATAAAGATCTTATCATTGCCAGATATTACTGTAGCTCTGCAAAAGCACACAGCAGGGTGCCTGAGAACACAGGAGGGACATTATATCATCTTAAAACCTGTAATTAAAAAAGTAGTCCTTGTTTGGAAAAAAACTAGCAGACAATGCCAATTCTTCAGTTTTTTGCAGGCAGGCAGAATTGAGAGATATCATGCACGATGTCCATGTTATATCATGTCAGGCTGAACTTTAAGATAAAAAGTTTGAGAGAAAGCTCAAGAAAGGTGCATGTATGACTCAACTTCTCTGAGTGTGTTTTCTGGTTGTCCCACAGAACCAAGTGGTTTCCACTGACAACACAAGCTGGCTTTGACTTTTGTCTCTGGGCATTTTCTTTTCTTCTCATTAAAATTAACTTTCCCCACTGACACTTTCTCCTGGTTGCCATTTTGTGAGGTGTTGGACTTTCCTCAGGGAGAAGCAGCTGCAAGACCATATCATGTATACGTGGACTTTGGAGGAAAGTGGGAGGAAAAAGGGTTGCAGATTTGGAGAGATGCAAAAGACACATTTAAAGCTGTGAAGGAAATTGCAAGCTTTTAAAAACAAGGCATTTTTATGAATAAGAAAAGCTCATTAAGGCTTTTTAAACATTGCCAGCTCTAAGGAAGGGGCATTTTCATTTACCTTTGTGTGCGAAGGAGAACTTTTTGAGATTCTTGATATTTACATTGAGAACAGGCTATATCTTGTGAAGATCTGGAGAAAAATGACAGAACACTTTCTTTACTAAATGGAAGCATTGCCCCTGTGTAACCCAGGCCTGTGGGATGCAAGTGAGAGGAGATGCCCCAGGGCTGCATCACATTAATCCCTTCATGATATGTGCTACCACCAGCTCATCTGGCTCTCTAACATAGTGTGTATTAAAGCTGAATTTGGCTACTCCAACTCTACTCCAGAGACCTCCAAATACTTTGCTTTCTCATTAGATGAAGAGTACAGAGTCCTGATTTTGTGCAGAGATGGGGCTGAATTATATGGGAAATTACCCTAGCTTTCAGAAATATAAACTGAGTGATGTAATTATGAGAGATCTTTGTTTCTGTGTACATAAGCATTCTAAAAGACATTAATTTACTGAATAAACCCCTAATAAGCTGACTTTATAAAGCACCCTTCACTTTGCTTTTAGCATACAATCGATCATCATGTCCGTATGGCCTTGGCAGAGTAGAAAGTAATACTATAAACAAGCATGTTAGAAGGCTTTATATGAATAATAAAAGAACACTAAGGAATAGTAGAACACTAAGGGCCAGTGCCTGGCCCCATGCTGGCTGACTGCAGAGCCCTTGCCTGTGACAGTGCTATGCTGGACCCAAGAGACCCACCCAAGTTCAAACATAGTCTGGTCTGGCAGCAGCAAGCAGGGACACTGGCCCTGCTCCATTGTTGTGAAAAGGTAATCTCTTTTTCCTTGATTTCTTTGTTTTGAATTTGCAAGAAACTGCCCTGCTAATGGAGGGATTCATTCCCCAGAGAGGGGCACCAAATTCCCTTCCTGTGCACCAAATCTGCACTGGTGTTCCTGGAGTTTAGCATTTCCTCAGTGACAGGCCTGACTGGGAGGAGGAGGACTGGCAGAGAAGTGGAAAGACTAATTTCAGCAAGGAACATGGAAAAAGCCTTCCCAGTTCTGGGGTGTGAGTTTCTGAAATTGCCTCCTCCCTCCTCGTGAGCTCCTGGTGTGAGATGTGGAGGCAGCATGGTTCCTCCAGAGGGATAACATCCGTTCCTGCAGTGTCCCACGAGGTGACAGGGACATATGGGCACAGAGCACATGGATCCTCCTGCTCTTGCAGCTCACAGCAGCATTGCCCCTGGGGAACATCCACCTCAGGGGGGAACTTTCTGTTGCTTTGCAAGTGTGGACTGATGGCTGAGTGGGATTGTCTGTGGTGGAGGGACAACTGATTTGTTTTCCCTAAATAAAACTTCTAATGCAAGAAAACCCCATCCGTAGCTGATGCCTGAATTCCCAGCACATGACTGAGGCAGGTGAAGCTATACAGGTGATTCTGGAGATAAAGCAAAGGCTGCGTGGCCTTGGCACATGCCCAAGTGCCAACGTGCATTTTGGGGCATAAACCAGCCTTTCCTATGCCTGCCAAGATGTGCAATGCCATGAAGTGGGAAAGTGCTGCTGCTGTGCGAGCACTTTGCACAGTTCCTGCTCTCAGGCATCAGCCCCAACGCCACCGCACAGCCCGAGAGCTGCCTGAGGAAGGGGAAGAGATTTAAACTGACACATTAAAGAGACCAAAATGAAAAGTTGTGGGTGCAATTGGGAATAAATGCTTCAGAGCTTGCTAGAGCTTGTGCTTGAAAATAGCACAGAGGAGGGGGGTTTAAGCCCTGCAGAGTCTTTCCAAGTAGCCCTTTGGATAAATCGACACAAATTCCAGAGAGATTTTAACTACTAGGACAAGGATCCAGAGCCTCTGCTCTGCCTGTGCACAGGCTTTAACTATGTAATGGAAAAAGCCTGTTTTCAGTTCCATGGGGCAGGGACAGGAATTTGGGAATTGAGCATGCTTATAATGTGCATGCTTGCACAAGCTTCATTAGGATTACTTTTAGGAGTATTTATTGTACCTGGTCAAAAGAGTACGAGCAACACAAGCTTCCTTCAAATACAAGACTACATAGTTCTGTGAGAAATGATAAAATAAATATGTACCTAGTGAAAGGCTTGGGAATAGGTTTAATTTTTATTTTGTCTTTGGCTTATCTTTCCTGTTAAATAAATAATATTGCTGTTAAAGCTTCATTTGCTGAGAAGTGTGGTCTTCTTTGAAACCAACTTCAAGCTGCATCATGGGGAAAGCTTCTCTTGGACTTCCCAAATGCTTCTCTTTTTGGGAGGTGGTGGTGGGGGACGAGCTAGGAGAGCGAAGCAGATGTTATTAGGATTCAGTTTATTCCTTTTTCCTCATCTCTCATTCTGCAGCACAAAGCTGCTCTTCTCTGAACTGTGGGAAGGCACAAAGCTTCACTGAGCAGGTTTACTCCAAGGTCCTCAAGAGGTGAAAGAGGAATTTGTCCTTTCGCTGGCAAAACCCACTGCTTCCTCTGTTGCCCCTACAGTTCCTTATCTGTAGTTAAATTCCTTGCAAGGTTGTTCCATCACCCACAGCCTGTGCCCCTCAGCCCTGCTGGTGCAGTACTGGAATTCAGACTCCAGCCCCGTCACATTTGTCATATGGTTTTGAGGCTTTCTTGCTTCTTTTATCTATGTTTCAAAGATAATGAGCCAAACACATTTCTGACGTCATTGGTTTAAATTTCCTCATTAATTCTAATTGCACTGTGTAGGGCAACAGGCTCTAATTGCATTGGGCATGGGAATGGGGGCTCTGGGCATAGACACAACAGCTTCCTGCTTTTGGAAGCCAAGGAAGGAAGGATTTAGGTGGTGATAACAAGGGGAAATCATTAGAGCCGTCTTAAGTACAGGTAACCCTCAAGTAAGCTCAGAAGGTGACACAGTCTGGGGTGTTTATCAGAGCAGAGTAAAGAGCAAAGAGTCTGCCCAGCCCATTCAGCCCCCATGGGCAGTTTAATAAGCTCAGTGCCAAGAAATGCAGCCGAGAGACCTCCCATAAAACTGGTACCAGTGAGATCAGGAGGACATCCTGATTGCATGTGACTAACCAAGGAGGAAAGAAAAAACACCTCCTTAATAAGGCACGTAGGAATTAATGATGTCAACTTATGCAGGACAGGATTAATCCCAGAGAGACCTTTCCGAGTTTGTCCGTGTTATCCCATCAAGCCTGGGAAGAGAGCATCCTTCTTCCAGACCAGCACTGAACCCTCTTTTCCAGTGCCTGTTTTTAGGCTCTTGCCTGTCATTGGCAGTTTTTGAATTATGAGGCCATTCCCATCCCCTCATTTTGTGAACACTGCTGTCACAGGCAGTCAGCTGGTTTTACCTCTTCTGTGAAATTCTGTGAGTTCTGAACCCTGTTCAAGACTGAACAAATCATCGGGGACTTTCCATTGTTTGCAGTGAGCTCTGGAGCAGCTGTTATTGTTCTTCATCATCTGCTGGAACGTTTCTATTCGAGTTATTGTTGTCTCCTGAGGAAACTTTCAGAAGACTTTCAGAAACCTTCACATATTGGCAAAGCAAGTTTTTGGTTTCATTCCCAGGGCAATAGTCAGGCTTTTTCCTTTTTACTGACGTCATGGCTTTTGGATGTGCTCAGACTAACTCGTGGGTGAATTCATCTTCGCAGCTTCTGCTACTTTTTCCTTTTTATCCCACAGTGGTTTATGCCCTCTAGTTATTACAGAACCATGTTTAATTTCCACAAAAGAGTGAACTAAAGACAGAAAAAGCCTTTATTCTAGAAATATTTAGGAAAAAAACCCCCAAAATGCTGTTGCTTATTAGCCCAATATTTTTTGTAGTTGTTTTTGGTTTTGTTTTTTAATCCTTTTCCTTTGCAAAGATTTCTCACACATATGTCCATCTGTAGCCATTTTTCTTGTATGTCTGGGTTTTGTCTGTCTCTTGGTGTGTGAAGACTGAATGGGCATTGTCAGATTTTCCAAAGCTGTGGATTTAGAGATACAGAAATCTACAAATTAGTTCATGTTTAATCTGCATGATCTGCAAGAGCAGTTGTGGAGTCTTGTAGATTTGTTCCAGCACAGTCAAATTATGCTGATTAGATTGGTAAAAAGCCAGAAAAAAAACCCCCCACATAAATAGCAATTATTTTAAATAAATTCCAAGCACATAAAGACTGATTTTAGCCTGGGCTGTTGAAAAATTTTGTGCAAATTGTAGTGTATGTTTATTGCATTATTTTTTCCTAAAAGTGGAAGAGTTGGACCTCTAGTTGTCATAAATATGCTGAAACATGACAGGCAGCTGTGATCAGGAGCAGTGAAACAGATAAACCCCACAGCTGTGTGGTGCCTTGCAGGGGAGAGCACCGTCACCAGTGTTTGCTGCGTCGCCTGTTCCCAAGGCAGAGCTGCCTTTTAAAAGTCCTTGTAAAATCCCACTGCCTGCAAACGAGTTGCTGCTGTTGAGCTGTGCTACCTCCCAAGGACACCGAGAATGGGGCTGCTCCCTGCTGCCCAACCCCTGGAGCAGGCAATGGGCTGGGAGGGGCAGCCGCAGGACAGGGAGCGGTGCCCAGCACTCCACCAGCCACTGCAAACAAAGGTGCTAGCTGGCAGTGCCCTTCCTGGTGCTCCAATGGCTGCTGCCCTCGTCTTTGGGGTGTAATGGTGTTCAAAAAAGTAATTTAAAAGTCTTACTCTCTGGTCCATCACAGATTCAAGCATAGGAGCCAGGAGGTTTAGATCCCCAGGCTGCAATGCAGGTAGGAGGTTTCTTCCATCATCAGTCTCTGAGGACTGCTGCCCTTGCTAAACAGCAACCTGCACACACAGAGGATAAACACAGGCTACGAAATAAGTCAAGCATAATTTGAAGGTTTATGGACACAGCTGAGCAAGCCGTCTGCTTTTCAAAGGCTTTCAAATGTTTAGGAAACAAAGTTATAATGAAAACCTCCTATCTTACAAGTGGGCAAAGGTACTCTTAAGAACCACAAGTTTTGCAAGATAAATCTTACTGTGTGTTTGAAAACACAACTGGAACTTGACTCTGACTTGCAGCAAGCAGCCATTACATGTTTGGGAAGAGTCACAGAGCTTTAGACCATCACTGGCAGGAAAGTACAGAGGGACATTGGAGTAAACGGGAGTGAGCTCCTAGATTAGCTCCACTTAGTCACACTCCGCAAGGAGGTTTAAAACAGCTCCTGTGAAAAGGAACAAGCTTGTACTTCCCTCAGAGCATGACAGTGCTCCTCTCATGGTGCTTCTCAGCCTGGAGCAGCCAGCTGAGCACTGACCTTCTCTGTCCTGGTGCTGCAGCCCCAGCAACCATCAACTCACAATTCCCAACAGGGCTGTCCCCTGGTAACCCTTTGCATCAATCTGCATGAGTTTCACCTGCACTTTATTGCCCAGTCCGTCATTAGGCAGGACTCACCCATAAAGTATTTCCATAGTTCCTTACAACCTGTCCCAATCCTTAGTGCCATAAATAACTGTGCACCATCAGCAGACTCTCCTGATGAAGTGCTCAGCCTTTTTTCCAGGTCATTTATAGCAACATTGAGCTGCACAAGTACCAGCACAGACGCCAGGATGCCACTGGTGACCTCCAGACTCCTGTGAGACCCAGCTAGGACCTCCTCCCTCTGCCCTTTATCCCTGAACTCATTAATCAGTCTTATTTATCCTACAACTAATGGCTTCAGAAAGTGCCTTAATTCTATTAGATTCCCTAGCTTTTTGCATGGGCGGCTCTGCAGCCTTACTCATGTTCTTTTAATATTATTTTGGGGTGTATAATTGAATTCAACTGCTCTTAGGTTGAAGACAAAGTGGGGCAGGCATGGAGGAAAAGACTATGTATTTTGAGCAGTTAGCAGCCTTTGTGGGGTTGCTGCTTTGTTGATTTTTACTTGAAAAGGTATTCTGTAATAGTGCAACAAAATGTGACTTTTCTGCTAGCGTGACCGCTTTGGATCCAGACTATCCAAAACCAGTGCCATGTTTCAGCTGGTGGGGGAAGAGCATAGGATCTATCTATAGTCACTGATCCTTCTAATTCACAGGGAATTTGGGAGGTTTTTTTCAGCTCTGATAAAACTAATGCAGCACATAAGCCTCTTTGAGTCACCCTCTCTGCTATAAGAACCACCATAAACAGCTGATTCCTATGAGGAAGATGTATTTATAGGCTTGGGATAGAATGTAGATTTTAAAATGCCACTTTTCTACTTCAAAGAGATTGACTTACATTTTTAATCTATAAAATTAATGCAGCTAATAATGAAAATGGCTACAGAGTAAAATGAATTAAAGTTTCAGAAGATCATTAAGCACTGATATGGCTGCATGCTCTGATTTGGTAATGAGTTGTGACATGAGTCAAGACATTATCTAACTGTATTTGCATCCAGGTACTGTAAGAACTTGTGGGCACTGAGGTGCTGCCATGTGAGAGTTTTGCTCTGGAGGAGATTCCTGCTGAGCATTAGGAGAGCACTGTCATTTAAGAAGGAGCTGTGAGAAGATCTGGGATGTCAGGTCCTGTTTTCCATTCTGCCACTGCCTTGCACAGTCCCCTCATGCATCAGCCTTTGAAAGGAGCACGGTGCTGTGCAATTCCCAAAGAAACCTACACAACCAGGGCCCAGGCGATCAAGGAGTTGTGCTGAAATCCCACTGAAATAAATAAGTAAGAAAAGTCAGTAGGAGCTGGGCATGAAATCCCTTTACCTTCTTTGAGAAATCTGCTCTTTCTTCAGGCAGCCAGCAGCTCCCTAATGTGGAGGTACCACCATGCTCTCACAACAGCCACGGGTACTTCCAATCTCCTGCCACAGCCATTTTGCAAATCCCTTCCCCTCTCTTAGTAAATGTTTGCAGGATCAAAGTCAAACTGCACGAGAAATGAGGAACTGTTTCCTTGCAAAGCGGAAATCCTGTCTCACACTGAGATTTACTATGAGGAAGAACTGCATTTTCTTTTCTTAGGCAAGCACACTGCATCCTGACTCTTAGACTACAGCTCTGTCAGAAGTGGCACAGAAGTGGCAGGTGCAAAGGCACTTAGTCTGAGGGGAACAGAGCTCTTGTATTCCCTTGGGGGCAGAAGATGCCCCAAGGGATAATTCTGAAGACCCAGCACTGTCCCTGAGGTGGAAGGAAGCTCCAGGCTTGCTGCGGTGCCACACAGTCGTGCACAGATCATCACATTTTGCCGGTGGCTTTCTCAGTTGTGACGGGCCACAGGTTCATGTGTTCAGCCCACCTTGGGCTCTTGGTGCTGCTCCAATGCCAGCAGTGCACAGGGCTGGGTGTAATGCCTTCAGAGGGACTAAAGTCCCATATAGTCCATGTAAAAACCTAAAGGAGTCCAGTGCTGCCATCCTTGCTCTGACGTGTGTCTGCAGGCTGATAATCAGCTGTAACCATGAGAATATCTGCACACCCTGCTGCAAAAGGGCACTTTCCCCTCTCTGTAAAGGGCTGTTAAGATCAGTGAGGAAATGTCAGCAATGAAGGATCCTCCTAGGAACACTGGGTGGTAAAAACTGGAAATCAATCTCCTGTCTGGGAAGACTGATATGCTTGTGGGTTCTGAATTTCACTGAAGTATTATCCATTTTCTTATATGTTTCCACCTTATCCAACAGAGGACACAAAAACACATCAAGAGATCATGCAGAAACTGTAGCTACTTTCTTAATTAAACCTGATTTTTCAACATCGGCAATCAAATTTCTCTCATTCAATGCTCTTGCCCAGTAATGTCCTGAAATGGGTAATTCTTTATTGCATAATATAAAACTACATTTTGTATTTTGCTGACATAATTTGAACCATACTGAACTCCTCTAACAGTGTGATATGATGTAATCCAACAGGCTGAGCTGACTACAGGCTTCTTTCCCTCTCCCTCCCTCCCTTCCACTCCATCCCACCCTACATCCTTTGTTAAAACAGCCTGATTGAACTGACATCCTCACTAATGAGCATTTCTGATCCACAGCTTTCAAGAGGAGAATCTGGACTTTCTTGGGAAATTGCCTCTTTATAGCAAAAGGCCAAGAAATGAAAAGCTTTCTCCTAGAAATCATTCTCTACCTTGCTACTGCTCCTTCCCCTTTTTCCTCCAAGCAGATTTGGTTCTCAAATCCAGTTGATTCCTACTAATAGGTGGCTCTTTTAATTATTCTGAAATGGTACTTTATGGGCAATTTCTAAGGGGATGGGGGACCAGTGTAAAAAGTATCAGAGCCTACAACTTCATAATCTTTCTCACCCCTCAAGTGGAATAACCTCTGGCTCAGAATATTTTGACATCTCAGATTTTCATTCCACATGCCCAGGGACCAGCCACGCTGAATTGCATACACATGGTAGGCAAAACTACTTGCACATGCATTTTTGACTCAGGTTAGGAGCAGGGACTACAGCTCTCCCAAAGCAACATGAGGGAGAGGAAAATCCCACTGCAGACTTCCCCTTCCTGCAAGGTGCCTAATACAAAAGGAGGTTGCTAAAGCAACAGTTTCTCTGAGCTGACTAGACCTAGTCATGCACACGGGCTTCATGGTGAATCAGGATCAGCTTTCAGAAAGAGATGGAAAAAGCTCTTTCTTTTCCTTAGCTTTGACTACTCAGCTTGTACCTCTGGGAGCAGAAACTCTGAATTCACTCGGTCTCTGACATATCCTGCAGCTATCTGGACCTGCAGCTATCTCTCTGGGGAGAGATCCAGAACTCCACTGGAACCACTCATGCAAATTGCCCTCTTAACAACTATAAAGGAATATGATATTTAGTATCAACCCACTCAACCCCCACCGAAATAACTTCAGGCTGAGGTCTTCAGCAGCTCCAAGGTGCTGCTCTCTGCAGGGTTCCTGGTCAGGAGCACTCAGCTCTACTTCCAGGTCTGGATGGGGTGGCAAAATACAGCCCTTGTCCTGCACTCCAGTAGAGGAGAGGAAAACGCTCTGCCCAAGCCTGGCTGTGGGCTCGGAGCAGCAGGAAGAGCCGGTGCATGTTGTTGGTATGGCTGTCAGCTATGGGGTCTGAGGCAGGAGCAGGGAGATGATGGGAAGGGACCACCCACAGCAAGGGGAAGCCCAATTGTGCACAGCCGACCTTAGCAGCCAGAGGGAAACATAAGGTACAGTGAGATGCCCACAGGACAGTGTTCCCAGCTGGCCTTTGTGATTGCTCCTCTCAGCACATCAGCCAGTTTACCTGAGAGTTCAAAACTGCTGCTCTGCAGCAGAGGACAACAGCCTGAGACAGGACAAAGATCTCCTGGGTGAGATATGCACTGGATACCAGTGAGGAGAATTATTTTTATTTCACTATTTAATTCAAGGTTTCTCTGTTCCCTGTGTTGATGCTGATGCAGATTTATTCCAGTTCAGAAGCTGTCACGTAGGGAGAAAGGAAATAACACACTCTGGCTCCCCTCTTTTGGAATCTAAACAATATCGTTCCTCAGGAGCACTCGAGAGGCCAAGCAGCACGTAAATGCTTTCCCTCATGGTGACACAGAACTTTCTGGTACTACAGCAACCCCCTTCCTCCCTTTGACTGGTCACAGCTGCACGTACCTTTGGTGTAACATCATGGTTATGCAATGCTGACTCTCCCACTCTGCTCTTAGCATGCCTCTCTCCTATTTGTGCAAACAGAAGCTGAGACGGAGCCCAACGGCCTCCAAAAGCTCAGTCACTTCTCAACCTTCCTTTTCTGAGTCTGCATTCCTCCCACTGGCACAGAGGTGAGCTGGCACCACCAAACACCTCTGAACTGCAGCTCAGGAGGGCACAGCTCTCCAGTCTCCAACCAGAACAAAGCTAGGAAGGCACGAACGCACAGGCTGCCCAAGTGATGGAGACCCTGCTGGGATGAGCACTCGTTCCCAAATACATCACTGCATCTCTGGGCCCCCCTCCTTTCTAGGTCACCATGACTTCCGCAATCATCCTGTTCACCAGGACTAATGGAGCACAGATGTACTCTCAAGGGAGTGAGTGTCAACCAGAACCCTCATCTCTGGAACGTTTCCCAGGAAGAACCATCTCCTCACCATCACGTATCTCAAAGTACCTAAGGAGAAGACAGAGCAGGAAATTAAACAGAAGAGTGAGTTCCTAGAATTTTTGCCACTTTATGCCTTTAAGGTTCTCAAGCAGGATTTACGATCATCTTCTTCAGCGAAAAGTGTTGTGCTAACAGGTAGCCAGGAAACAACCACAGTGGGATACAGATCTGTGATGCTTTAATTAAAGCATAGGTAAACTGTGAACAGCAGCAGAGCTCTGAGTGTTTCTTAGTCACTCATCTTAGTCATTGCTGTGTGCCTCGTAGGCTGTCAGGTGTCACAGCCTGCTCTCCACGCCAGCCCTGCAGGGCACAGGGCACAACGGGACCTGGCTGTTGTGCAGAGCGGTGTCCTAGTGCTTGTCCATGTCTGAGGGATCCTGATGCGTGGCAGCAGTGAAAAGGTGCACCTGAACATGACACCAGGGAAGGAAGAAGTGTTTTGTTCCATACTGGAGACCAAAATGTATTCAAAAGAGAAATGACTCTAAAAATATGGCCCAGGCAGATTCCCCCAGCATGGAGGGAAAGACCCATCTTTCTGATCTACCACTTTTGGCAGGGAGTGCAGCCAGAATGTAGGACACAGGTGACCACAAGCAGCATTAAACAGTGGGGGGTCTGGCAGCACAGTACTGTCCATGCTGGACAGCGTGGGATTGTCCCTGTGACCCTGACAACAAAGCAAGAGCAGGAAGTGGTGCAGTGCTGCTGGCCATGGCTGCCATCAGCAACAAAAACACAGAAGCCTTTTTAATATTGCAAAGACAGAAATGAAATCCTCTTCTTATGCAATGCTTGTCCTTCTTCAGCAGAGATCAAATCAATATGGGACCAAGCAAAGTCAATGGTTTATTTCAAGGGGTTTTGAATTGGGCTTTGTAGGCAAAAAGGCATCAGCCTTGTTTCAAACTCCAGGAAGACACATTGGTATTTCCATTTCACATCTATTTGTAGCACAGAAATGTGACTTTGTTCCTTTTTAGCACTGTTTAAATGTTACATTACTTTAAAATAAGGGCTGTCTGGAAGAAACAAACAAGTTTAGGGCTGGAATTATCCCTGGAGAAGCTTGGGGATCCCTCTTGTCACTGAATGAGGATCACCTTGAAGGAAGTTAAGAAGAACCTTGTGGTTGTAATTCCCCATCCTTTCTTCTGGAGTCTGTCAGTAGCTGTGCTGTGCTGCTTGGTGGTGGTCCCAGCACACACAAACATGGGTATACACAAACACATGCACACCCATTCTAACACAGCCACCAAACCCCACACGCAGCCTCAGCAGCTTACTGCACAGCCTGGAGAACATGAACAGCAGCAGAAAGGGAACCCGTAATTTCTGGGGAAATGCTGCAGTTGTAGGCCAACTTACATAACTGATTTAGCTGAACAGAATTGCTTTCTGCCTTTAATCTGCTCAACAGTTTATCTTTGCAGTCGTGATCGGTTGAGCTCTCTTTAAACCGTTATGGATTAGCGTTCTGCTGAAACACGTTAAAAGCTTAGCTTTGTTTATTTTTGTCAAGAATGGGGGAGGGATGTCAGGTTAAATGTTCAGGCAGCAGTTTATGAATGGCTGTTTCCATTGCATAGCAATCGATATGCTCAGGTACCGAATGCAAGGCACAGCTAAATGCTTTGAGTGGCAGCACTAGTGGCTGGAATAGGAATATTTGTGAACTCACTATTAACAATAAAATAAAAAAAGAAGAAACTTAATAAATTTGCATGATTATTTTAATCTATAAATACAAAATGTAATCCAGCATTCAAACAGTTCATCACACCCACCAGCTCTATATGGAAGACTGAAGAGTAAATGAGCTGAAAATTTAATTAATAAGGCTGGTTGAGGATTTTACTAAGTTTGCATTATTGATGTAATTTGGAGACAGAAATCCTGCCAAAAGCAATCTTTCTGTCATTCAGCTGCAGGAAAACAATACACCATAATGGAAATAAACAACTGGAACCTCATCCACACCACTTACAAAGAGGTGTTCAGATAATATTAGCCAGCTGTTCAGTTAATTTTCACAGTGGATTCATCAGCTATGCAAGTGGTTGTTCCATTAGAACATGACTGTATGGATCCAGGTTCAAATTTCTACTACAAGCTGATGAGCACAATATACCAATTTAAATTAAATCCAACAATTACCACACTCCTTTGACCTCTGTGTAGTTAAAATGATTTGCAGATGCCAGCCTGAAATGGAGTAAGAGGCTGCGTTTCTTAGTGCTGCCAATAATCCTCTGGAACACTATTGCAAGGAAACACTGATTCTGTGAACAGTTGTGCTGGCAACCCTATAATCTTGGAACTTTCTTTTGTAAAATGGAGGAAGTAGGCACTTTCACATTCTTCAGAGCAACACAGACCCTAGAGAAGTTAAAAAAATAGTGTCCAGTGATGCTAGGAAAAAATAAAAAACATAAACCTGGGAAAGTAATTCAGAAAAAAAGAAGGAAAAAATCCAACTTCTTTGTAATTTGTTTGTTGTTTTGCTTTCTTATGAGAGATCTTAATTCTGAACATTCCAGTGAATGGCCATTCACTACTAATTTATCTTCTTTCTGACAGCAAGTGGAGCACCATTCCAGAGTTTCAACATTCCCTTGATGCTGCTCTGCTCAATGCTTGTGTGCTATTTAAACAAAGCATATTCCAACCATATCTGACTATATATGGAATTCCCTGACAAGTGAAACTTTGGATGCCATACAAAAAAGAGCCATGCAAACAGAATGCACACAAACTCCACTGCAGACTGCACAGACTGGGCATTTGCTACAGGTTCTTGGTGGCAAAGGTCAGGTACCCAGTGTGCCCAACCACCTCCCTCAGTGGCACGCCACTCTTGAACTGCACAGTCCCTTGCTGCAGATTAGTACACGGGCTAGCTTGGTGTGATGCATTGCTGCTGTCAAAGCCAGTGCTAGAATTATCCTCAGCTGCTTTTCCAAGGTCAGGGATTTGCAAACTGATTGTCTTTACGTTGTACACTCGGAGCAGAATTTCCAAGGTGTTAATCTCAGTAAAACCATATTCTTCCATCGCTAGGCAGGTTCTTTGAACTTGTTCAATGCAGGGGGAGAAAGAGCAGATGCGGCCACCTGCAAAATAAGACAGGCAATGGAAAAGAGGGCAAAAGCCAAAATGAAGCACTTTTCATCTTTTTTTCGAATTCTCCCAGATGCCCATAGAAGCACAATTGCACAGAAAAAGTGAAAACATTCTTCAAGAAAATCTTTACAAGGCAAATTTGTTGGTTTAAAGTGTCAGCACAAAATCAAACACAGACAACACTACAGGATGCTTCAGACCCTTTAAAAACGATAACAGCAACTTCATTCATCTTTCACATCCAATGTTACTCTTGACATTTGTTCACAGCAAAATTGTTAAAGTTGATCCCTTTAGAGCAGTAACTCTTTTGGAATCACTCTCCACTGTTGTGGACTTAGGCACCAAACTGCAGCTGGCACATACACAAAGCCAGAAGTCATTCTCCACACACTGCACAGCACCAGAGCCCCAGCGCGCGTGCACACGCCCCTGACAAAAGCGGCTGTGTTTAGTTGCGGACGATGGTATGCGTGGACAGAATGAAGGGATCTCTCCAGGCCATAGATGGAGTGCTGTTAAGGCTTTACCCTTTTAGTCAAGCTGAGTAGCATGTCTCCTGAGTATTGAAGTTTACTGGATATCACATTGTGCAGGCTTACAGTAAACGCTGTAAAACTCTAGGACAGGACTTTTAAGCGACAAACCAACACTCATCTCCTTGTCTGTGCACAGTTCTGATTTTTGATTCTTAATACAGAGTATTAGTAGGCCCCCTACACCTTTCTAAGTGCTACAATGTCACCTTAACAGCTGAGAATAGAATGATTCAGATTTACTCTGAAAAGCCACAGCCAAATCAGATCAAAGAATTATAAGGACACTGTCTGCCACAAAGCCAGGGCATGTGCTTTCACCCAGGACACAGTGTCCCACAAGGCAACTGCCCTTCCTGAAAAGCTTTTGTGCAGGAGGAAGGAACACTGGGCAATGCAGCTTCAGCTATTGTTTCATTTATTACAATTAGATGAAAATGCCTGCTGACCTGATTTGCATTCCTTCCCAGTCCTCTCCTGAGCTCCAGTCAAACCTTCCAATACCAGCCACCTAAGTAGTTAAAGAACCCATGCAAGCCAGAGCAAAGCATCCTGCTAAAAATAGAGGCAATACTGGGACTACATGAAGCCTGCTTTATCTCAAACTCCCCCTTTTTTTTTTCCTTTTTCGTTTCTAAAGTCAGATCTCTAAAAAAAGAAAGCATCAGGTCTGAAAGCGTCACTGTAGCACTCTAGTTACTGTGCAGCAATGATGTGCTGGGTACTGCCTGGGGAAGAACACTTTCCACAACCATTAATCCACCATACGCTAAGTAGGATTTAATTTTAGTCTTCAAATAAAGTCTCTGCACCAAGGGGTTCTTATCATGGATCTTCAGAACAAAGTACCCTGGACAAGTAATTCCCTGAAGTGACAATTAAAACCCAAATCAAATAATCACCTGCAAAATTAATGCTGGTATGTGTCTTTATGAACCAAGTCTGTTGATGCTGATTTAATTGCCCGCCCAGTCCATTAACTGCCATGAAATTAGATTTGTATGTTCATCAGGATGGCCAGCACTACCGAAATGTTCCTGAATCTGACAGCTAACCTTTTCTGGCCAAAGAACTTAACATACTTCTACCATGCTTGTAGATATAAAACAGAAAAGCTCATGAGAAAAAATCTGTTACATAATTAGAAAGTTACTATGATGCATGCATGTTACAAAGAAAGAATTTATATTCTTATTGTGTAGGGAACTGAACAAATGTCTGACTTAACTAAATGTCAGTTCACAATAACTCTTTGTCTGCAAAGCAAGAATCTGCCGAGAGACCAGAGACTACTACTTCATTCAGGCTTTTTGGTTTTCAGGTTTTATATTGCAATTAAAAAGCAAAATATATTTACATTTACGGTAAGTCTGGTCTTATTTATTCTGACTCTAAGAGTTTGAAGATATGTTTAGGCATTTGAATTCACATGCTCTGGATTTACAGTCACAAACTCAAAGCCTGCACACAGCTGTTGCCATACAAGCGGCAAAGCCACCTACGGTTCTTGTCAAGCCTTCAATTAAAGGCAGAGCACCGTTCCTCTTGCCTGGGGCTGGTCAGCTGAGCACAGCATGTCAACACTAAACTTGGTGAAGATTTATCAGGCTGCCTCCTCACAACTGCTGGGGGAAGTAGGGTTACAGAAAACAGGCTTTCAAGCCGTTTGGTAAGGAAGAAAGCTCTAGCTTGCAGTAGCAAATATCCAGAGGGCAAGCACAAAAAATAATGTTACTTTACTTCCTGTGCTGCTGGAAGTTTCTCAGGTGTGAAAGAAAACAGCTGGTATTCCATCTAACTGAGACCATCCAATGGATTTTAATACTCCTGTCAATTTTGTTTTCCCCTTTCATGCCTATTGTTCTCCTTATTTTTATACATCCCTCCCAAATAAATATACCCACAAAGGGCTTAGAAGCAAACCTATCAAGCATCTGTCCTTACAGATCCTAACAAGTGGGAGAGGGGTCCCCTCTGCTTTTTCCTGTACTATCAGGCAAGCCAGATCTGACTTGCAGTTACAGCCTGGAATTATTTGATTAAGCAGATATTAGGAGCAAAGATTGGAAAGCTACAATTAGCAGAAGGCTGGTAGGCAAAAATGAAATTGCAGTTCCAGACTGAGAGAGGCTGTCTAAAATAGAAGCATTTGGGAAGTTTCAATTCCTATGGTGTATTTAGACCAGAAAAAAAAAAAAAA
>VWYP01031020.1:99496-122847 GCA_013400435.1 Pycnonotus jocosus
AAAAAAAAAAGAAAAAAGTAGAGAACCAGCACTCAGAAGCACATGTTCATCTGTCCCAGGAGCAGAGACATTGTAATCTTTAAGACAGCAGATGCTTCTGAATTCTGCACATTGTAGGCTGCCCTCTGTACCCCGCTGGACTACCAGCCAGGCAACACCCCTTCTGTCACAATCACCGAACAGATACAAATCTAGATTTCAGCATTCACAGTTCTCAGACTCTTTGAGAGCCCTCTTGTCCTTTAGACACCAAGAGGCTTTTAGGGCTTAAAGGACTTGAATATGCATTACTTCGTCTTGCCATGCCAAGGATTCCTTAGTGAATGAAGAAAAGACACGAACTCCCTCCCTCTCCTCTCCTCTCCTCCCTGGGGCACACTGCTCTGTCTGTGGATCACAAAGGGGTGGACTAGACTAGAGAGCAGTGAAAAACATCTGAACGGAAACTTTTTTGTACAAATTGGGTTTGTGTTCTTTCAGAGCTCTCCTTTTAGGAGAGCTACCGTTCCTAAATTTGGTTAATGAGATCTGTGTGTCATCATAAATTGATATAGTAATTATGAGAGATTAATCCTGTTCACATTGGGAAGCTGTGTGAGCTTTTTGATCTGAAGAGCTGTCTAAAAATGTGTTTATTCATGTATAATGCATCTGACAGGCACTACAGTTGAGGAGAAGAGAATAATGAGACTGTATGAAAGACTTAAGTTTTTTTCTACCTTCAGTTTTACAGGCAGTGAGTTAGTTTGAAGCATTTAATGAAGAGGTTAAATGTCCTGAATCCATAGCCTGGAACAAGCCCACACAGTCCTGGCAGTCATTGTAGCCAACAACAGGGTCGAGAGGACACGAAAATGGAAGTACAAATCAGACTGGAATGAACAGAAAAGCGAACTTAAGGGAAGAGGGAAATAGATTTTCTTCCACATAGTACTGTACATTTCAACACACTGTATCTAACTGGTATTTGAGGGACACACCATTGCATCTCTACAAGAGGCCAATGCCTCAAAAGCTGCCAGAATGTTCCTGTGCAACTCTAAAAAATAATTTTGTTTCTGGTTTGTCTAAGCAAGGACTAACATCTCTACCAGTTCTATTTAGCTACTACGTGCATTAGGTTTCAAGTGTGGAAATCTCAGTGCTACCAATTGACAAGAACTCCAGTGGGTGCTTATGATACAGAAAACATGTCCAAGAAATGTGCTCTTATTTTTGTAGGTTATTGTATGTGTCACAAGGGCTCTGACAGGTTCTTTCATCATCCCAGTATTACTCAGATGATGCACAAGTAGCACAGCACTATTAAGTTTTAGAGAAAAGGGCCAGTAATTTTAGAATGATTCTGTGACAAAAAGAATATAGCAAAGCATTTCTACCTCTGGCAAACAAACACAGCTTGGGTTTTGGGACTTCAGTGCATTGTCATAATTGGAAGATTACGTTACAAAGATATCAAGGAAGGAAAAAAACCACACAGGCATTATCATTGTGTAGGGGTGAGGCAGGAGAGTCACTGAGCAGCATCACTGTGGCATTTACTCTGTGCTAGTAGGACACTAAAAATATTGTCTCTGCAAAAGGGGACAGAATGTCCTTTAAGTGCGTGTGCTCGTGGGCGATTTGATGTAGCTTCTCTGACAAGTGAAATTAGAGGATTTGGCTGTTGCAAGAAATTAAAGGATGTTTCTTGATTCAGAAAAGAGAATTTTCTCCAAATCACTTGCCAGCTCATTAACAGGAGTTTGATGTGATTTTCTGCAAATGTGACCTTAACCTCTGCACTTGTAGGTGCATCATTCAAAAGGAATTTATTCCTGCTCATTATTATGGGCTGGTAAAAGCATGTAACAAAGAAAATAAAAAAATCAGTTGGCTCCATACTGGGGAAGAAAACCTAACAACTTTCTTTAAGGATACTTTCATCTCAAACTACTTCCTTCAAAATGTGTAAAAGCCAGTAGCTTTGGCTGGCCTTCCACAGTGAGGATTTTGATGCAGGAATCCTTCTGCTTGACTCCCTACATGTGAAAGAATCGCTTGTACTTCTGTATAAGTGCCCACTGTGTGCACCTGACCTACCAAGCCACGACAGACCCAAGCAAGGGATGAATTAGTAGTCCAAGTACTTCATATGGTGAGGGACAGAAGCTGCTCCTCAAAGCCACACCTGGGTGGTTTAAAACTGGGACCATGGATAACCTCTGGAGCTCTAGAAAAACAGAGAGTGAGGCTTGGAAGGACATGGAAGTGCAGACACCCAAAGAAGGAGATGTTCAAAGAGAACTGTACCTGCAGAGTTTTGGGGGGAGAATTGACAGCACCATATTACCTGATCCAGGTGTTATTTCAAGGATCACAATTTGACAAACTCATAACTTAGGGGCTTTACAATGCTCCGGAGGGAATGGAAAAATCTGAATTTAAGAGTAAAATCTTTAAAGAAAGGAAGGAAATAGAAGAGAGGTGGTTTTAATAATTTTGTGACTCAGACTGTTAAACACCACAAGGAGCAACTTAAAATGCAAGAGGCTAATCCAACCTAATACGTGGCTGTAGTTTTCCATCCCCCTACCTGAAAATTTAAAATCTGTATGAAAATTATTGCACCAGTGGGTTTCTTCCTCATCTTCCCCAGCCTTGGAAGAAATAGACAGTATTTATGAGAGTGGAGTAGGTGGGTGCAGAATTATGTTCAAAGCATTACAGTATTCAGCTGTGAAATGACTGTGAGTCAAAAGTTTCAGGGCATTTAAGAACTGTAGAATATTGAGGATATTTTTGTTACCTCACAATTTCTCATTTTCCTAATTTTTAAAAGTTTAGCCTGAAGGGGTTAACATCAACTTTGCAAAAACCACCAAGGTCATATATTGGGAACAGCAGCTATGACTACAGAAAAGCATTAATCAGCAGATGCTGCAGAAGAAAAACAGTGCAGGTCTGGAAATGAAAGGAAGTTCTGCAGTGCAGCAGTGCCTCAGAGATGCTACAAGCAGCGTTTCTGCTGGAAGTGTGACTGGTGACATCAGCACAAAAGGATGCAGCTGAGATGCAAACCTGAACGTCGGCAGAGAGCACCACCAGAGAACAAGAACCTTGTAGTCACAAACCTACTGTGCCATTTTATTCTTTCAGCTCTTCACTGCTTGACAGTGCTTTAAATTGGAGACCAAGCTGCTCTAAGTAGTGTATTTACAGCATACTGCAAAGCATAATATGAGTGATAATTGTACTCTGTAAAGAGGATCATTAACACTCAGCCTACTAGGAGCTGCAACTATTCAGGACCTTGAGCTGAAGTAGGAGAGAAAACACTGATCTGATAAGGTTTCCTTAAGATTGAGAACTCTCCCATATTGTCTCAGCTGAGCTCTCTAACACAAGTATTGTGATTTTAAGGAAGAGAGCAGCTAATGCTGTATATTGAATTTGCTTAGTTCTGATTTAATTCAAAATACTTTAAGACTGTAGGGACTAAATTGCCACTATCTGGCAGTACAGCTGTGATATTTGCATGGCACATCACACCAAAACCCACAGTGTGAATGGTTCAAATGTGACCCTGTTCAGACCCGAGAGAGAGGGTGTGGACAGAAACGAGTGGAATTAATTTCCTGCAGTGATGCTTTATCACTACAGGAACCCTTGGATCGGGGTTGAATAACAGCAGAATGTGCACAGGCTGTACTGCAGAAGAGCTTTAATTCTTTGAAAACAAAACAAAGGAGCACTATTAAATTATCTGCCTGTGGTAGGGAAAGGGAAGCAGTTACAGATAACCTTCTGCCATATTTTAGATTTAACAGCAGTAAAAAAACCACAACAAAACTACCCACATGACTCAGAATAAAACAGAAAAGAGTGTAAGCTTTTACATATTACTACTCTAATCAATTATATTTTATATGAAAGCCAGTTTTTGTTTATATGACAAATTGCAAAATTTAAAACATGCCCCCAGTGAGTCAGGTATCAAGTTGCCCAAAAGAGGAGCCTTAAACCAGCACCAGATCTCAGACACGGGTGGCTGGTTGCAGCAAAAACTGCAGCAAGGATCAGCAACTTTGCTTTTTGAGTGGTTCGTAAAGTGAATGACACCACTTCACAAACACAAAAATGTGGGATTTTGAAGTCTTATTTATATTGCCTAAGCAGATGTAACCTTGCAGCATAGCACAGAAAAGCATAGCCAGATGGTATGGCCGGTTTGGGACTATAATACATTTTCTAGGATTTCAAATGCTGGAGTGAGACAAGGATTCAAAACTTGGAACTGTTCAAGCAGCCCTGCTTAGTATTCTAAGCATGCACCACTTAAATAATTCAAATTGGACTGCGCAATGCAGCGCCTTCTAAGCTGGGAAGTCAGCTGAGTGTTGTGCTCACTAGATTAGATAATTTGAGCATGGGAAGGGCATTGTACAGTGCAGTGATTTTTCCCCCCCCAGGACACACTGGAAAGCTGCTACAAATTGAGCTGTTACCATTGCAGGTACAGAGTGCTAACAAGGCTCATTCCATTTATTCACTTTTTAAAGAAAGTGTGTTATGTGGGTATCACAAAGCTTTCTAGAAAATTTTCAGTAGTAGCTGATTTAGCCTAACAGTGGGGCTGGTCCTGACTCAGCAAGGCAGTGCACATTCAGTGACCTTTAAGAACAAGCTTAAATCTTGTGATTTCAAGAAGACTTAGCAATTCACTTGAAGTCCAGGCTGTGATTATATATTTTAACAAAGGACTGGGCCTTGGCATATAATCAAGGGGTTTTTTAACTTATGTCCCAGCATGGACACTGTTCAGCACTCCATGGTCTCTTGATCAGAGAAGTGACTTTTGTAGATGGAAGCAATTTGGCAAAAGTTAATTCATATCCACACTATCATGACATTAGCTGGAGGAAAACTTATTCCAGGATACAAGAATTACTTATTCACTGAAGCTTATTTTTCAGTAGGGAAAAGAGGTATAATAAAGTGAAGAAATCTGTGCAAAATCTCAACATCAGTTCTCATTTGCTGTCACAATCCCAGAGTAACTGGCATAGGCTAGAACATCCTTTATGTTCCATTCCCACTGTATCCAATGGCAAACTTCTCACTAGCCCCAGCCACAAAGATTTAGGACATAAACTGGCAAGCATATGTAAGTGTAACCACATGATTTTTAATATTACTGTGGGAGTGCTCTGTTAAATAGGTACAAATCTGCAGTGATTGATGTGAACTGAGGCTGAACACCTTTTATACAAACACCTTTCCACTGAATTGCCAAAGAAATTTGCTTTCAGCATTTATTGTTACTTCTGCTTCCCACACACCTCAGATCTAGCAAAATGCACTTGAGAATGGTTCAAAGCAGTTTTTATAAGCTGCCCATACTAATTGTAGCAGCTCTCACGGGCCTGCAGGGGAAAAAAAAATTGTTCTTCTCCTTTCAAATCTTACACTATAAATTGAAGATGCCTTTTGAAGGTTTTACAGCCTTAGAAATGCCTGGAGACTGACATTTGAGAACAGTGATCACACAAGGTAAGGGAGCACATCTAGTGTATGGCTGAAAAGCAGAGATATGTGCACAGCACTCCTGAACAGAAAGAGAAAAATGCAGTTACCTTCAGCTTTTAATGCTGACTTTGCATGTCCTATGGCCTCCCATGGAGATGGAATATCTAGGAACACTGCATCTGCAATGTTTGAGACCCCAAAGCCATTTTTGCAGACATCCTGGTTGGTCACAGTGACCAGGTGCTCCACCCCGTGCTCCCGAAACTCCTCCCGCGCCTTCTCGGCCCTTTGCTGGTGGAACTCCACTGTGTACAGGTGCCCGGTGGGAGCCACTGTCCGGATGAGAGCGTGGGAGAGGGACCCACTGCCTGTACCTAGAAAAGACAAGCAACTCATGAAATTGAGTTTGTCAGTGCCAAACATCAGAACTAAAGTCTTATGCATTAGTCTTCCTGCTTGGAACACTCGTTTCAAAACTCAAACAAACACAAACCACTGATTCAGCTCCATGAAAGGGAACAGTGCTTCCTTCACAAGGAGGGAGGGACTAGGTGACCTAGGAAACAGTCTTCCTGGTCCTCAAAGCATTCATTGAAAAAATCTGGCAAACCCAGGATCTGTCCTATCTCCCTGGAGTAGGAAACGAATGCCAAGGGTCAGCTATAGCTCTAATAACTGCCACTAGAGAAAAGGAGGAAGTAAATGCAACAGGAAAAATTCAGGGAAATTAACCGGAGAGGTTTTTTCCAAAGTGTCAGACTCTTCTAAGGTGAAAAGAGATTAAGGCAATTTTTAATGGATTTTTAAGACCCGATACTTCACTAAACAAAGAAAAGATGTTGGCATGGGTCCGTGCTTGAAAATCCTATTAATATCCATGCAAACAAATGGCTGTCAGGATACAGTTTGTTTTGCACACATCTCTTAAGAGACATCCTCAACTCCCACTGGAATTACCCAAAACTAAGGCCTCTTGGCTCCCTGCAGCCACACTTATCAAACACCTGTTTTCACAGGTCACTTACACACATTCATGCCTACACAAGCTTCATCTAAGTCTAAAAGATCTATCACAAAGTTGTAGGTAACTACAATTACCATATACAAACAAGGACTGACAAGACAAAGATTTTTTTCCTTGTTTTAGTTTGATAATTTAGGAAACTTACTTTAAATGATCCATTGGCATATTAAATAGATGAATGACTAATAACAAAAATTTTCACTTAAGAAAACATCCATATACCAATTCCCCTTCCAAATTAGTCACTCAAGTGGCATTTAGCTGAGTAACCCCCCAAATTCAAAACTCCACAGCAACCCCAAATTATCTGTGTTTATTGATTCATAATTCTGTGCTTAGAACACATTTCTCCTGTAGAAATAAAGTCTATTTCTGGCTATTTTCAATGACTGTTCAGCCTGAGGCAAGTTCTTTCAGCTAACATAAATCTTCAAAAACTTATAAAGGACAGAATCTGAAGTACAGCAGCTCAGAAACAAGTAGAAAGGAAATTAATTAGGGGGCACAGGGGCTGGTACAGCCGCTTAATTGGCGCAGTACTTTCCATAATCATACAGGAAGTCTGAGCTCACTGGCAGATCCCAGGTTCTTGCCCTCTAGCCACATAAGGGGAGGAACACTGCTGTGGCACTGTATTTAATCCGACAGCTCTGAAAAGGGAGACACTCAGACTGTAAACAGAGCTCAGGGCCCATGTTTGCCACCGGATCAAGCGGCGGCACCGCGGAATCGGCACTGCTGCTCTGCTTCCCTCTGAGAGGGCTCTGACCCCAGCGGGCAGACTGGCAACCTCCGCAGCTTCAGCAGGGCAGATCAGAGAGGGAGGACCCACAGATTTTAGCACTGGCTTCAGAGAGGTCCAAGAGAAGACAGAAACTTTTTCACACACGCATTTAATGAAGTGAAAATACAGGCATTCAAGGTAGTATTAAAATAAAACAAAGAAAAAGCAAAACACACCTACATGTGCATACATCAAAAACCACTGTCACAGCACCCGAAGGATCTAAATGTCAAAGTGAACGTTTCCCTGGTCAAAGGAGAAATGGTAGCACAGCAGCCATGTGGTTGTGAAAACTCAATTATATATATATGCATAACAAAGAAATAGTATTCCATTGATGTGTTTCTAATGACAAAAGTAGGGAACTATTGCTCACAGGATGCTGAAGACTTAAACTCTGCCTTTGCATTTCATGCCAAAAGGGAGGGTTACACAACGGAGAACTATTGGGAAATCAGGGAATTTAATTATTTTACCTCTCAAATGCGAAGTGCTGCACACTTTCTGCATCTCTCTCTGCTAATCTAAAGGAAAGGAGTGAACAGGCCTGGGCTGTAAGCAGAACAGGGAGGCAGCTTGCACATGTATCCAGTTTCCTTGTTCATATTCTTTTACATTTTTAATCACTTTCCTTTTAAGTCTGCTCTTAAAAACACCACAGATGATACTATTTGTCTCCTCCGTACAAAAACCCATCAAGATTTTTTGGCTTCTTTTCTAAAACTCTTTTTTTAATCACAAACACTCCAACCCAAACCCTGAACTAAAACCAAGATGTTGAAAGTCATCACTTACAGGCGTATTACAAACAGAGCTTTTGTTAAAAAAGGTTGCCAGGAATTATTTATTGTTGACTGGCTACCACAAACATGAGAACAATACATATGTATCACATTTTAACATATCAAGTTCTATCACATTAATATTATTAATGGGAGAATTTCTGAAGATGCTGCCTGCCTTCTCCGTGACAACACTCTCAAAACTGCAGGAAACAAGGAGCAAGATGGTTATGAATCACCATTTATTGTAAAATCTCTCCTCGAAAATACATTCTGATCCCAGACATGTGACATGATGATGACCCTTAACTTTCATGCACCCAACAGACAGCACATTTGATGTGATCCATTAATATGAGCGTCTGGCATGAGTCCATACCTGCCCCAAGCCCTAAAGCCCAATCAGCACTGTCTACACAAGGCAGGGGTTCAACTCTATGTTTTTGTGATGTAGAAGGGGAAATGAACGTCTATATTCACCTTCTTCTCTGCAAATCTGCAACATTCAACATTTCTGTCCTCCTGCTACCTTCTCAATTTCTCTTTGTCCTTATTTCAAAATCACTACTGATAAAAAGCAAAATATGACTCAAAGAGTCTTAGGCACCAGTCTGGAGTAAGTTCTAGTCAGGTACAGGTTTCCTTGGGAAATGAAAGGTATCCTTAGCATGATACAGAATCAATCAGGACAGCAGCAAAACCTGAGCAGTACTACTGCAGACATACTAGAATGCTGCCAAAGCAGAAGTAGCATATTTGAATTACCCGTATACAAATGAACCAAAAAACTGGATACTCAAAAATTACTGTTTTGTATCAGAAGAGGCAAGATCAGAACAGGAAGAACTTCAGTGGATTTTATTTCTCATAAAGGTGCAGTGAAATGCCTGTGTTCCTGATATGACCTAGAAAGCAGAAGCTAAGACAACTAGAACAACTAATTTATAATTTTATCAGCAGGATGCTCCTTTTCTGACTGCCTGCATAATTAATAGCCTTAGAAACTGTTTGCTCTCTACTACAGGACAATGCCCAACTAAATACCATGTTTTAATCATGGGCTCTACAGAACAGAAGCAAAACAAGAATTCAAACTGTACCAAAGACAATCTTAACAGCACAGCTGCTGCTTTAGAGCTCACTTAGGTGAGCATTTATGTCATTGCTAATTTTCACTTGGAAAATGTGATGCTCTTTTACACTGACTGTTCTGTGATCTCAAACATCTTCGTCAAAAAGCAGACATCTGCATTGCAGGCATTTAATGAGACACCGCAGGGGCCCCAATATGCCACACTCAGAGCTCAACATCTGAGGAAGCAGCACTGTGCAGGGGATCAGCACAGTGTAAACTAGGAATGGGCTCCACTTCAGACCAAAGGCAGGAACTAAGCTCCTGTGTTACACCCACGATTTAGGTGGCTAATGGGCTTGCACGCTGATGCAGCATCCTTTCCTCCTTGTCCTGAAGCACATGACATTCTCCTTCTCTCATACATATAAGCTCTAGGGGACTGTTTTTGCCCCTCTGCCAAAACAAGCAGAACAACGCAGTTTTAGGATTTCAGTCCTAACAAGTGGACACCTATACAAAACACTCTAGCTCAGCACCTACTGATACTTCCTTCTGATTTGCAGACAAGCAAGTATTGATCAGATGAACTTCTCGATTGCCCTGACCTCCAACAGATCTGTTCTTCTCACTCTCTGCTTATTCAAGTGACAGGTTTTCCCACACATCTCAGCCATCTTGAAACAGTGTCCACGTTAAAGTAATTTCTCACCTTCTCAAAAGTTGCAGTGGACAATATCTGAGCTGTTTGAAAATACAGCACGTTATTTCAGCACAGAATACTGCCAAGACCAAGTGTCACCACAGCATTAAGCACAGCGCTTAGCTGATATAGAATACAAAGTACATTTTACACTGTTTTCTGTTTAGTCTTGTTTCCTTATTGCAAAGGATATTTGTCTAATCTCCTGGAATCCTACCCATGCCATAATTATAAGTGACCTGATTCTGTGTTCCACACATTTTCTCTTTGCAGGCTATCGCTTGGCTTGTCTTCCGTAGAAATTTCTCATTCTGGTGTTTCTTTTTTTTTTTTTTAAAGGAGCTAACAAATTGTCATTTAGGATCTATAGATGTTTACAGCTGTGTGTAAGCAAAAGCATTTTGGAATAAAGCTGAATAAGCTCTTAAGTGCATAAAAAGGTTCATATTGCTTGGAAACACGAAAAGAGAAAAGTATGCAAAGTGTTACTTAATACTGGGTCTCTAAAATATCTCCTAACGTTTTAGTAGAACTTAAGCTTCTAATGCAAAATTTGGCTACCTAAGATATTCTGAAATGAGTGAGTACAACAAAACAATGACAGTGTTGCTCTATTTGTCTCCTAGCTACGCCACTTAGCCCTAGCAAACAGTAAGATAGGTCATGAATCAGCCATGAGAACGGAAGGAGCCTCAAAATCAAGGGAAAATTAATCTTGAGACAGAGCTAACAACTCCACAGCTAAAATCTGTCAAGAAACACTGAACAGATGAAGACTGCTCACTGTACATGACAAGTTTGTGTAATGATCCATAATGAATACATGAAAAAATATTAAGCACTTGATGGAAATGAACTCAAATATCTTACTAGGAAGATAGTCAAGGGCCCAAATCATGGTAGCAGAGCTAAGACACAAGAAGAGTAGGGACAGAGAGAAGGAAGAAAAGAGGGAGGGAGGGAATTTCAAGGAGTTGAACTGATGGCTGAAAGAAAAAACATCGAATCAAAAAGTTCACTTTACAGTCAAGAAGTTCCCTTTACAAAAAATTAGCTTCTCTGCCTATCTGTCATGGACACCATGCTGAAGCAAGCATTTTAGGCAACAGACTGGAGGTCGGAGAAGGCCACTGCTCACCGACCAGACAGAGAAGCTGAGGGAAGGACAGTAGGGGGGTTTTCAAGACTGGCACTGCCTACAAAAGGATATGAAGAAATAATTTTTCTTTAAAGATTCAAGTAAAGAAATAAATTTTCCTTATAGATTCAAAAGTCTGATTTTTTTTGGAAAAAATCTTCTACAGAATGGACATAATATGGTTAACAATATGGTTAGGTTCAGAGCTGCATGAGAAGTGTGCTTGGTGGTCAGGTGAAATTACAAGATCAAAGTGAGTCCAGAAAGTCTGGAAACAAACGGTTTAGGGTATGAACAGCATTCCTCATCAGCTGCCTGACAGCCACAAGTCTGAAGACATTACATTGATGCCTCATGTGGTCACAGGTTTGGTTCACAGTATCATCACAGACTCACAGAAAGGTTTGGTTTGAAAGACATTTAAAGATTCTTTAGTTCTAACCCACCTGTCTGGGGCAGGGACACCTTTCCACTAGACCAGGTTGCTCAAAGCCCCATCCAGTCTGGGCTTCAACACCTCCAGGAATGGGGCATGCACAGCTTCTCTGGGCAATCTATGCCAGGGCTTCAGCACCTTCCCACTAATGGGTTTCCTCCTTATACCTCTTTCAGTTTAAACCTATTACCCCTTGTCCTATCGCTCCATGCCCTTGTGAAATTCCCTCTCCTCAGATCTCTTGCAGCTCGTTTAGGTACTGGAAGGTGCTGTAAGATCTCCCTGGAGCCTCCTCTTCTCCAGGCTGAACCACTCCAGCTCTCTCAGCCTGTCTCTACAGGGAAAGTGCTCCAGCCCCCTGCTCATCGTCATGGCCTCCTCTGGACTCGCTCCAATAGATCCACATCTTTCTTACTGCCCCTCTGTTGGGGGCCCCAGCACCAGTTCAGTGCTTTGGTATGGCAAGAGAATATTGTGGTTTATGACATTTGTACTGATGAGGCTTTTCTCAAAACTTCAAGAGGTGCTATACAAGGATCAAGTTTTCTAATTCTTCTCTCACTCTAACCTGAACAGCTGCTAAGAGGTAGATAAGGGAGACATTATAAAACACAGACTTAATTAGTTTGGGCACATTCCAGAATCAAATTAATACTTCCAAACTTTGGTCTGTACTTTACACTAAAAACAGAGCTGCAAACAATTTACATATACTTATGACACAAAAATAGTAAAGACATGAGCAGTAATTGTCAAAAAGTCTATAAGCACTTCAGAAGAGTCATAAGCATACAGACGACTTGCTGGGACTCCACAATAAACTCTTAATCATTTATTAAGTATCCATTAATCATTAAGTCCTCATTAATTTTTCATGAGTGTACTCTTTAACAGAATCTATACCCAGGCTGTGAGTTTGAAAATTTCATAATTGTTTTTGAGAAGCTCTAGTGTAAGGCTGGTTGACAGCTCCTGTTACTTCTTCTCTGAGAAACCATGAGAGCCCAGACCACTGCTCTCAGCCTTCAGAAATCCAGTCCCTGAGCTTGGAAACCCATTGCTGTGGAACAATGAATAGGGCTTAGCAGTTTTTAATTTGGGATTTAGCTGAAGGGAAACAAAAAATCCAATTAACATTTCTGCTCATGTGAGTCTGATTTTGTGAATGCTGAAGGATCACTGAGATGGTGGTTAAAGTACTTTTGACTAAATTACATTTTGTCCAAATACTATGCTCCATCAAAGCCAAAATATTTCCGAGATTTATCAGATTAAATGAGGTTTCACATGCTGTACTATTAAGACAGGCACTCTTTTACGTCTCACCATGGAGAGAGGACAGTAAAAATGCCTTGATGTTGGGGGACTGGAAAGAAGAGGATTTTGTTTGGAAAAAATATTTGAAAGGTTTCATATTGGTTTCAGTATAGTATTAAAAATAAATGTAACCCCCTCAAAATTTGTTGCCAAATGGAATTATTATCCTACAGGGAGCCTAGCCTAGGAAGTTGACATCAAGATTAGATTTAGAGAGTGGGGTGAGACAAAAGAGAAAGATTTAGCCTTTTCCTTTATCTAGGCACTGCTGCACATGCAATAAACACAAATGGGATTATTAGAGTTACCTGACAAGAATGAAACTTTCACACTATTGGGCCACTCATTTAAGCAGCTATTTTGAGTGTCATAATTTTGGAAAGATAGGGCTGTTAAAAACTGTATCCAAGTAGGGAATTTCTCAGAGCAGAGACCAATATTTTAGAAAGATCTTAGCTCTAGCAATAGTGCTAACAGTTTTAAAACTCAACATACCTTTATAAATAAGAAATTAGCAGAAGACAGAAAAAGGATCATATTCCTACACCTCTGTCATGAAACATCAGGTAGATGCAGAGTCTCCTTATAGCCTCCTCAACAAAGTATGCCTGGGTCATTTTAATTATGCATGTGCTACTGATAAGCTTGCTCTTTATGTGTTTATTAAAGATGATTAAACATAGTAAAAACTGTATTAATATGTTTGTATCTTTTAGGACAAATAATGGCTAATCAATTTAAACTATATAATTAAAGTGACATAAAATTAATCCTTCTGGTTATTCCACTCAATTTTTATAATCACATGCAGAAGATCATTTATATTCACAGCATTTCAACACAATGCAGAGGGTATTTCATCTTACTTTTTCAATCATTTCTTCTCACAGTTGTGGAGACTAATTCAAAATTCTGCTAGCTTACAATGGCTAAATACAGGACACATTTTTACAGTTGAGTTAGTAAGACAAGAGGAAAAGAGCCCAGCTCTTTGTACAGAGCCTAGGTCTTTTTACAGATAATCGGGAAAGGAAGGGTGCCTGATTGGATTGCTTTGCCAATCCATACAGCAATTGTGTATATAACTTCAAATAATAAAAAGGACAGATCTCTGTGCTAATTAATACTTAAAATACACCTCAACTTGGCACCAGCAGGAAGCAGACTCAAGTTTTACTAGACCAGATTTTCCATCTTGTTTCTACTCATCACCATTGGGCTGGTTCTGTCTAGCCCACACAAGGTTAATCTAGAGCTAATGATTTTGAATCACCAAATACCACTGGATTTAGGATGGCACCAAAGCAGGCTACATCACCACACTGGAGGCTCCAATTGTCAATACCTGTCAAGTTTTTAATTCAAAATAAATCTGCAGTAAGGTCTCTTGCTTCAAGGTTAGCCAGATGGATTTGTTGCAGTACTCTTTCTTCTTTCCTTTCTTTGTGAACAGTGAACCTTGCGAGCATAACTACAGCAATAAAACTATTCACTTTGCCTGGAAAGCTGAAGTTGCAATACACTGGCAGTACAAGCATTAAAGTGAACCTGGGGACAGTTTCTCCCCAGCAAAAAGGATTGATTTGTGGCTATGACTTTTGACTCACAACATTTTTGGAAACCATCAAGTGTTTCCATTTCTTAGTTGTTTAGATAAGCAAGAGATTAAATATTTTCATCCTCTCTAGGCATCTTTGACATTACTGAAAATATTTTATGTATGGCTCTGTACAATTGACTAGACTGAGTGAGACAGGGCATGGAGCAATTCAAATCTCTACCCCCTCACCCCCCAAATAATTTGCTGTTTATTTTTCCCATCCTGTCTAAACACAGCAGGGAGGGGAAGAGCTGATGAATACGGAAACTTCCCATGACAGAACTTAAAATGTCTGATTATCCTACAAACCAAAGTACAAACTCATAGGACCCAACTAATTTCACGGTATCAGGAGCTTCTGCACAGGGCTTTGCCTGCTTCAAGTGCTGCTGCACAGGAACCAGCTAAATGCACTGCCTGGTTCTTAACGGGTGAAACTGGCTGCAGAGATAAGTGGTGTTTTAGTTGTGTTAGAAAGTGGTCATTATGCCTGAAAAGCTGCCCAAAATTATGCATGAGTGGGAACAGGAAATGGTAAATGCAAGAAAGTACAGCGCATCACTGTTATGCTGATCCTTTGCCACATCTATGCTTGAGAAGGATGTGTATGGAACGGCTTCACAAAAATGCTCAAGCCAGAAAAAACAAGGACAAACTACCTCAGTTGCTATTTCTCCAAACTACAGAGATTCACTCAAATCAAGCAAGCCCCATACTGCCTGTAGTAATAAAGTTATGAAGAAATTATACTCTATGTAACCATGAAAACTTTTATGCCAATTTTCACTCCTTACTTCCAAACTAAGCAAAATCATGAAAGCTGTAATTAATCCAAGTTTAGATATCAAACACTGCCCTGTGATGAACAGATCATCCATTGTATTTAATCAGTGATTTTGCATGATGTTGTGGTGCTACAAGTAGATGACACTTGGGAAGAGAAGAATGAAATTTATGTACTTATATGGTACCATACATAAATACTGCCCATTTATTTCTCTTATTAGTTCAACATCCTATCACCTGAGTCTCTTTCACCAGGTTATATCAACTACGTCCTCTGAAACTGCAAATTGAAAGCCTGAATCTTGATTTAAATCATGTATTTAAAAATATTTCAAAATACTTAACAACAGTTTTAGAAAAAGGAAATGGAAATGTTTACATTTGTTCTAAGAAGATGAATTAACCAAACACACGCTCAGAGTACCACATATATGAGGCTGCACACCAGGTAGCATCAATTTTTGTAGAAACAGCACCTGATAACATGCACATGATGTAGAATTCTTCAACATGTGGGCAAGGAAAATTGTATCACAGTGGGAAAAAATTGCAACTTTTTCCAAAATACAAAGAAAACCCTGTTTTTTCATGCAAGGGTTGGTGTTAGTTCCTGAAAAAGGTTTTCAACATCGTAATTATTACCTGATTCACATACTATGGAGCCTGGCTTCAGTTCCAACATCATGGTGATTATAGAGATGTCAGTGGAATACAGAATCTGTGTCCTGTGCGGGAGATTCATGGTCCACAGTTCTGGAGTTGGATGAAGAATGAACACCCATCCTCCTTTACTGCAGGTCACTTTGGAGCCATACTTCTTGCCTATGAGGTCTGTGGAATGCCTGATGACCCCATACTTAGTCTGTGTTACAGTGCCATGCTGGACTTTCACAGGAAACATGGACTCGTGGCCCAGAAACACAATAGCTGTGTCACCATCCTTTATCGTATCTCCATATTCAACAAAACTCATGGTGACAATCCTGTAGCTGGCTGATGACTGTCACCTAGAGAAAAATAAATATGTCAGGAGAGTTTCACAGGACCCTGATGGAGCTGAACCTACAGACATAAAAGCAAGTAATTTTATTTTCTCCAATACAGAACAAAACCACACTGTGCAAATAGGATGCTAGAAAGAGAACCCAAGAAAGTTCAGGGACCTGCTGTCTGCTGCACTCTCGATCCAATTACCATCAAGGTAAGGATCCTACAGATTTGAAAATAACAAGCTTTTCTTGGTTTATGGTACATAATAAAAAAAAAAAAATAATCGGGAAATACATTATAATTTATTCAGCCTGCTCCACAATGCTATTGCAGGTTAGTACCAATTTCAGCACCCTGTTCAATTACAGTTCCTGAGCACTCAGAGCATGTTATTAAGTTGTAACTTCTATTCCCATCCTCTTGCTTATTTCTTGGTGATTTACAACATAAAGACATTCTGCTACTTGCCTGGACCTCAATCACCAGCCATTAGGATCACTAACAAAACTATACTTGAAAGTTTTCCAAATGAACGTTTAGAGATAGGCTAAGGGCATTAATTTATGCATAAACTTGACTAACTACATGCAAAAAAAGAGAATATTGTGGCCTTTAATTTGCCATTGGGGGAGCAAAGTAATTGTCTGGGAAGTGATCTCTGCTCCAGCTAAATGTAAACAACCATTTGCAAGCTAATGCCAACAGTCCAGTCACTTCATCCCCATGGTCTCAGAGCTGTTTTAGAGAATTACAATTAAATTTTGATGGCTTTGAGAAGACAATCTATAAATCAGAAGGCAGCTTACAATGAAACCTGACATTGCCTTTCAGATAAAGCAGCTAACTGTCTAAGCTGCAGGTTGATCAGTTCATGCATCAATTGTTTAATGAAGTACTAGGGATCTCAAAGTTAGAAATTAAAGCCTATGACAGAAGGCTTTGAAAGTCAGATTTCTGGTGCACCATCCCCGGCAGAATCAAAAGCAGCGTTACTTTTAGTTTCAGACTAATTACTAAATTACAGCTCTTTTGTGTTGAATGTTTTAGAGTCTGGTCCTGCTTCATCATTTTAAATAAAAACCTTCAGTTCTCAAAGTGTAGTCTGGTGTCTGTAGTCTGGTTCCTGCCTCAAACTCCATGTAGCTCCATTTGCTGTTAAGCATCTAGATTTATAATTTTTCCACTGCAGTTACTGAGGTTGATAAACAGATGTGTTTGTGGCTGAAACTTCCAAAGCTTATGACATGCTTATTGCATAAGGTGTTCAGATGCCAAGGCAGAAGAGGCTTGTCTGGACATCTGGTGAAATAGCAAGAACATCCCATGAATTCAGAAACGTACACATAAATGACTTTGTAGGATAGAACAAATGCTATCTTTTATAGCTGGGACCTTATGATTATGTTCATGTCTTAATCTTTCATAAATGACACTTGTAGTTCTCATTCCAGATACTTTTAATGCAGTGCAGTTTTCAGCTCTCACAAGTATTATGTGAAAGGACCTCAAATGGAATCCATTTCTTTCACAGTATTTACTGCAGTTACATGCATGTGCAAAAGAATCCTGTAGCAAGCCTGCAGGAACAACGAGCTAATTTCTCTCCTTTTGATTACACCAACTGGCTCCCAGCTTCCTTGCCTTCCTTTGAGCCACTACATTTACCACAGCTAATAGTCGCAGCAGTGAATCACAGAATCATCAAGGCTGGAAGGGACCTTTAAGATCATCAAGTCCAGCAAGTGCATCCATGTCAGTGCATGCTGACATTCCAAGTGACACATCTCTCAGGCTCAGATCTCACCTGCCACATTATATTCATACATTTGGGGTAAATTTGGCGTCTGCGAGGAATTTTGGGAGTTTCTTCGCGTCGGCCCCTTGTCAAGGAGTGCAGTGAGCTACAAACACTTCCCGTTTTCCCATTCCCTGGCGGTGCAGAGACTCTGTTAGGTTTTGCCCCGGGCAGCACGCAGGGGATTGCTGCAGCACCGCTGCTGCCACACGCTGTGGGGGGCATGGCGGTGAGGGGATGGCAGTGGCGGGAAACTGAGGCGGGGCCCCCTGACACGGGGTCAGGACTTTTCTCAAGGTTCGTCATGGCTACAGCGACCTAAACCCAACGCCCCAGGCGATCCCTTGCAGCCTCACAAATAAAACCACTAACATGATTCTGTGTTCCTTTCAATCACAACCCAGGCACATATCTCTCTTCCCTGACCAGCTCCCACAGGGACCTGGCAGGCTGCCCCTTCCCCCTCCTGAAGCCCGGCTGCTTGGCACGGGGGCAGGGGAACATCCCGCAGACCAGGCAGGCACAGCCCCCTCCCCGCCCAGGCACACGCAGGCCGGAGAGTCGCTCCCTGCTCCCGCTCAGAGCTGTCCCCGGTGCCAGGGCTCCCCTCAGCCCACTTCTGTAGCCCAGGGGAGATAATGCGGCTCCTGCACATCGGCCCGTCCCAGCGGACCGGGGAACAACTGCGGGCAGGTGAGGAACACGGACTGGGCAGGGAAGGGATGAGAGGCGGCTTTCGCCGGCGGGAGAGCAGCATTAACCCGTAACGGCCCCGGGCGGCGGCTCCGCGAGGGGGGAACGCCCTCGTCCCAGCGCCCCGCGTCTGCCACCGGTTCTTCCCGTGCCCCGAGCCGTTTACCTCCCCAGGCCCGGCCCGGCCCGGCCCGGCTCTCCTCACACGCGGAGCCCGCCCAGCGCCTCCTTCCGCCTCGGTCGCAGGCTGCTGACGCTCCCGCCGCCTCCGCCCCCGCCAGCCCTGCCTGGAGTTGGGGAGCTGCCGCCGTCTGTGCCCGGCGCGGTCAGACCTAGTTCCTGGAGACTTCATGAGGCGCCCGTTTCTCTCAGCCCGTCATGGCCACAGTTCCATCAAGGCGCCTGTTCCCCTCAGCCCGCCATGCCCACAATCCCATCGAAGCCTCCATGCATTCCCCTCAGCACATCCGTCCCTCAGCCCCATCAAGGCGTCTTGTCCCCCGCAGTCTCCTGCTGACCGCCCCCGCCCCGTCCTCTCAGCGTTCCTTGCTGGGTCCTGAGGAGTGGGGACGGCCACTGCTCACCCTCAGCAGCACCCCCAGGCACCCCGGCGGAGTGCTCCTGCCTCAAGCAGCTGCCCTGTTAGTGCAGCTTGAGGGGTCCCAGTGGGTCACTCTGAAAAGCTGCGATGGGGACTGGTAGTCCCGGTGGGAACTTGTGATTCATCACGTGTTGAACGTGTGGGGTGTCTCTCGTGTGCTGGTGTCTCCCCAGCAGGGCTGAAGCCCCTTCCTCAGGGAATGACCCTGCTTCTGCCACTTGGCAGACCTGGGCCTTGCCTCCAGGGCCCAGACAGGCACCTTCCAGAAAGTTCTGCATGCCCTTCCCCCAAGGCAGCCTCAGGGAAAGGCAGCTCGAGGCCAACCAAGCTTTTCACAGGGGTTTCATAAGGCTGCAGGAGAAACCACACTGTGGGCTCAGAAGCAGCAGAATTCTTATCTAACCCCCTAACAGGATGGTACTAACTCCTACTTCTGTCTTGTGTTTAGGATTGAAATGATGTGGAGAGCCCTGCCTGCCCTGGTGGTACGGGGGCTGTAGTCAGGAGGCAAGGAGGAGCAAAGGAGGAGAATATTGCCTCATCTTCTGCTCACAACAAGCCCATGCCACCTGGCATGGGAGCGGTATGGGCATAACAGGGAGCAGGTGAATCACCCTGGACGTGCAGGTAGTGTTCCCAGCTAAATCAGATAATGAACGCTCTCTACTGTGCTGCATTCACCAGTAACCTGTAACACACAATAATGGAGAAAAAGTCATCCTTTCACAATCACAAACCCAGTAACGGAGAGCTGTTTAGATGATGATCTGTGATTTTTTAAATTAATGTGGTTCCACCAAGTATAAGGGATTTTTTTTCCCATTACCTTCAGTGAGAACATATTTTTTGTTATGGTGTTGACCTGCCCATAGCATAATTGCAGTAGTCTTTGTTAGTTATGAAACTCTTCTCCATCTAATCTAAACATAATGTATGCAGTTTCAGAGGTTTCTTAAACTGCAAACTCCTACTCAGCTGTTTTTCTGACTGGCAATCATGGCTCTACTGTGCCTTTATATTTGCTCCCACTTTGTTTAATTTTCTGTCATTTTTAGTGTCATTGGTTATATTTGTCATTGTTTATGTTCTCGTGTCCTTTCTGTCCCATGATGGGCTGCTGTTCAGATCACTGTGGGCCTGACTGTGTGCAAGATTGAGACACTCAGCAGCTCCTCATTTTCACAGGCACTCAGCTCACTGGAAACAATCAGTAATTTTCAACAGACTGCCTAAGCAGTGAGAAAAAATACACTAAGGATAAAAACTAAGCAAATACATTTTAGGTGATAAATGGGAAGAGAAGTTTCATTTGACAAGTTAAGCAGATGGAGCTATGGCCAATTTCTTTAATCCACTGCTACATGAGTGTTATGTTTAATTTTCAAGTGGTGTTTAGTTGTAGATTAGGAATTGGAAACAATTCAGTTGTTCACAGCAAACCACTTTCTCCTGCTGTTTCCTAATTTGGAATATTATTCCGTGTTTCCAAGATGATGTTTATCCCCTAATTCTTCAGGTTCATATTACGTTCATGCAAGTAATTTCAGAAGACACATTCACTAGCTAACACCCATCTCCTCTTGCACTTGTATACCACACAACATTTATAATTAAGCCTCTTAGGAAGTTAGCTGCGTGGCCCATGATTAACTTCCCTTAATTCTTCATTGTTAAAGCTCAGGGCAAAGATCTCTGGAGTAATCAGCCCACCTTTCCAACCGGAAATGTAGCATATAAATCAGTATTCACTAACATACCATCCCAGCATGGAAAGTGAGTATTGGTGCCTTTATCACAGTCTAACAGGCCATACAGGCTTATCCAAAGTGAATATTTCCCCAGCAGATGAGGCAGATAAAGCCGGTGATCAAAGGCTGTTGACACAGGGCACAGCATCTGTAATTAAGTCACAAGGGAAGCTGGCACGGAATGCTGTGACAAAGATAGGATCCAATTTACACACAGCTTTCAGCAAATCTTAAAATGCTCTCTGAGTAAAACCCAGCCACTTCTAACTTACTGCATGCTAGAAATATGTCAAATGGTGAAAAGAGGGGGGAAGACAATGCATTGTTTATCAAACATGTAACTTGGATATGTTTTAGTGATTTTATGTTCCTGACTCTCTTTCCATGTCACCCAAGTGCTGTGAAGAAAAGGTGTGTGCTTGTGTTGGAAGTGCTGTAATGTGTGGCACACTGAGACTTGTACCTGCTTACCATGACTGGTATTCCCTGTTCTGCAAGACTGGGAGAAAAAGAGCATATCCAGTGAAACGGATCCTTGGATTTTAGATCTTGAGGTGACCTTGACTCCACAAATCTCCAGAACAAATAAATTACAAAACAGTTGATTGCTTCTTTGTTTGTGTGGCAATAGATTATGGAGTAAGATAAAAGAAGCCTTCAGCACCTACCCTGATTGTTGGGGGTTTTTTTTCTTTTCTTTTCTTATTGTGGAAAACACCACCACAAAAATATGCCATAATGTAAGAAAATGGTTTTAGTGTATTTCTGTTTCAAATTAGGAATAAAATATTTGTGTTTTACATAAAAAAATCCATAATCAGAATTATGTTTGCAGCTGAGGTAATCCAGTTATATTACATTTATGTTGTAATTTATTGAGGACTCAGGGTACAATTTTACACTTAAAATAATTTAATACTTGTTTAGCCATGCATTATTTGCAACTTACACTATTCTGAAGCATGAGCATTGTGTGAAACTATTAGTCTGTAGGGGAAGATTTTGTGAGGTTAAAAGTGCAGAGGAGACCTAGAGAGAGGATTTGTTCTTTGATCCGGAAGCTGAGACTGGACTTGCACAGATGCCGAGCCTTTGGAGATCTGTATACTCAGCATCTCAGTCTACCAGACCTGGAATAACTCGGAAATCTGGATGGCAGCCAAACACAGCACATTTTTATTTGAAGCAGTCTAGGCTTTTTACTTTGCAATGATTTCCTCTATATGTATATTACTAAATCCTAAGCAGTTCTGTAAAGTGCACATGATTCTTCTTGTTAGGGTGAGGGTACTGGTCATGGTGCTGAAAGGATTGTGGTGGGGAGAGTTTCAGGTGATGTATCCTGACATTCACAGCTCATGTCAAGGAAAGCAACTCTGGGACTCAGATCCGCACTCTCATGGAAAAGCACACTCTGTTTGGACAGGAGGATAAACATGGGTTCTGCTGTGAGAAACACGTCAGAGAAAGATAAATACAGCATTATGTAAAGGTGAAAGTCAAATCAAGATGCTCATTCACCTTGTTAACATATTATTATTTCTAAAAACAGCAGGATTCTCAGCTACATCTTAGCTTTGGGACAAACCTGCTCATTCCTACAAAAAGACCAGTGGAAGTCACTATTTTCATGAATTTCAGGTGAGCTTTAGATGATGAGATCCCAGAGTTCCTGTGCCTGTCTTTAGCAGGAAATCACCCTCTCCAATAAAAGCTGAAGACTTTTTTTTTTTTTTTTTTGGCACATGTCAAGATCAGAGGATTCACTGCGATTTACACAATCACCCTACTTCCTTTCAAATTAAACTGTAAAACGAGCCCACGGTTTCACAGGTGCTGGAGGCGAGGTGCAGGTCCTCCCTCTGCAGAACCAGGCTGCCGGGGGCTGGGCGCCACATCCGCAGCCGCTTCTGGGGTTTCTGCCAGCTCGGGGCCACTTGCCGCTCACAAGGCTCACAGCACGGCCAGTCCACACGCTGCATAACCCTTACTTTGGGATGACGCATTATCAGACCCGTGTTTGAACCATCGACCAAGGTGTTGGCAAAGGTGTGAAGCCTGGAACTGGCCGTGTTGGTGTGCGATGGCACGCCTTGGCCGGTGGCACATGAGGCGGATTCCTGCCCTGCGCTCGCAGTACCGGACAGCGCCGGGGCCGCCTCGGCGCCGCGGGCGCACTTCGGGGGGGAGGTCCCTCCACCCCCAACCGACCTCTCCGACGCCGAGCAAAATGGCGGCAAGCGCGGGCCCGGCCGGCGGCGCAACGCCTGCCCCGCCCGCCGCCGCGCGGCCCAATGGAATGAATGGGCTATAAATAACGGCCAATGGGGCGCCGCTTTACGCTCTATATAAAAGACGCGCGGCGGGGCCGGTG